>PVIA01013723.1:0-30650 GCA_004024845.1 Tonatia bakeri
GGGACATAGGGTTTCTCAGTTAAAAGAATATAGGGTGTCAGTCTACACTCCTTGTTATCCAGATGAGGACCTTGAGCCCCAGTGAGGGAAGCAGAGATGGCTCAGGTTAAGAAAGATCCATCTTTCTCTGCCACACCCCAGGGGAGGAGCAGACTTCAGGGGTTTTGAGCAAGGTCCCTGCAGATGCTGGAGCAGAAGTAGTGGTGTAAGAAATGGGGGTGGGCATAAATGTCAAAGGTCCCTTCTCCACCTGAGATGAAGTGACTGTGTCCAGGTTACCTGAGTGTGACTGAAGAACGTGATCACCTTCCCAAACACAGGATCTGGAGGGGGAGACATGGCTTGTTCCTGGGCTGACACAAATGCTGGTGATTTCTTCTTTCCAGCTTTTTGGACCTGTCAACAGGGGGGCATGCATCAGATTAAACCAAACCTGGCTAAGGAACCCATGGAATGGAATGCATATACGAACGTGACATGTGATTTGGAGGAGGTGTGCCAGGAGACTCTTCTGCTCATAGATGTAGGTGCGTGAGCTATGCACCAGGGTGGAACTGCTGTACAGCGTCCTGGGTCTCCCATCCTGGATTCTGTCCCCTGAACTTCCTACCTACTTTCGATGCCTGGAATTCTATACCTTACTCTTCCTCTTTCTGCACCTTGCTGTCCCCTTTGTACATTGGGGACTAGCTTCTGGCAGTAATGTTACCTACTGTGCTGGGACATCATGAGGATATATCCGATGGTCCATACAGGTCTGAGAACAGAGCTGATGCACAGTAACTCAAATGATTTTGAGATTTGCTGAGCACACGTTTTGTGCCAGGCTCTGTAGATCTCATTGGGTCTGCCTTCCCACAGCTTTATGTGCCAGTAGGGAAACAGAAAATCCAGAAGAGAAAGGAAATAGGGAGAGTAGGTGAATACTGAAATTTGAAAAAGGGAAATCAGGGAAGGTTCTACTGAGGTGATATCTAAGCAAGAAATGAGAGGGGATAGAGCTGGGGGAGGACCCAGGCTCAGACTCCAGTCTTGACTCTGCCTGCAACCACCCATGCTCTTGTACTCAAGGAACCTACATTCACCCTCTGTCAGCTAAGCATCTAGGAATCCATGGCTCCAATCTCCCACAGAGCTTCATCTACCACCATCCAGCTGTCACTCTCCCCCCACAGGACCCACATCATTCATTGTGGGGAGCAAAGGCTGCATCAAGACTGAGACACAGAATTCCAAGACTGTCTCCATCTACTCGGGGCCTCCTGGAATTCTCATTGCCTCCTACACCCATTTCTGCTCCTCCAATGGGTGCAACAGTGCCAGCAGTACCAGTGTCCTGCTGAACTCCCTCCCTCATCCAGGTAGGGGAGCCAGGGAGATGGGAAAGAAAAGGGACATGTGGAGATGGTGCCCCAGAGACAAGAATCTCTGGGCTCAAGGTGCCTGCACCTTGGTGCAGAGCTGTGCACCCCAGCCTTCTTTCTGCTCCACAGCTTTCCCTGTCCCAGGAGACCTGCAGTGTTCTATGTGTGTGCAACTTGGTGGATTCTGTACAAACTCCGAAAATGTCACATGCCCTAAGGGTACCACTGGTTGTTATAAAGGTTACATCGGTCTTGAAGGAGGTAAGTGCTGAAGGCCAGGTCCCAAGGATGAAGGTGCTGGGGGTCTGGATTCATTGCTGCTGTAGTGGGAGAGTGTTTGAGACCCTGGCTCTTGGGCTCAAGGGCGAGGGTGCCGGGGACCCAGATTTCTAGATCTGAGGGTGGGGAGGCCTAAGAGCCTGATCTCCTGGTGTGAGGGGGGAAGTGTTAGGGTCTGGGACTCCTGGGTCTTAGGAATTTAAGTGGGCACTACTTTGAGAAACTTCTGACTCAGTCTTCACTCTCTAGGTGGGCTGACCTCTGCACTTAGCATTCAGGGCTGCATGGCCCAACCTTCCAACTCCTTGTTGAACCACACCAACATGATTGGGCCATTCCATACGGTTGAGTTCCCTGAGGTTGTCAATAAAGATCGCCAAAGTGGAGCTGCTCCTAAAGATCTCCCAAATGGGGCTGCTCCTGCCCCCTACCTGGTGGTGGGGTTGGGACTGTCTCTAGCCCTTTGGTGTGGGATGACCACCCTGCTCACTCTATCTCCCTGTTATTCTTAGCCTCGGCTGACCCCTAAACCAAACCCTCCTCTGACCTCATAACCAAACACTGGGTTATTTTACCATCTTCTCCATGAATTCTCAACCATACACATTGTGACCTGATAGCAACATATGGAAGGGCCTGGGAGCAACTGAACTGGCCCTGTGGGAGCTGGCCACTCCAACAGTGGCCACATGTGTCTGATGAATAAAGGCATCGTCTTTTCTCCCAGTGCTGGATTTTCTGTATGGGAGGGGAAGACAGGGCTCACAGAGATCTGGGGTGGGGAGGAGAGGAATCTGGAGAGAGACTCACCATGTCAGGCCCACCCTTCACTGGTCTAGTGCACGTCTCCATCCTAGCTGGGGAGGTGGCAGAGCCTTCAGGGGTCTCCAGCCATAGGTATTTGGTCATTACCATGACCTGGAAGGTGAAGGTGCACTTTGACCGACAAGGCTTCTACTTTGGAGTCAGGTTCCCTGCGCAAACAGGAGCCTAATTCCACCCGAATCACTCGACATATGGGTTTGTGTGAAGTCAGAAAATAAGAGGGTGTGCACAGTTTCCTGAGGCTGATGTCACAGGTTCTGTTACCATCCTAGGTGAGAGTTGCAGGCATCTCCTTTTAAAGGGCTCCACACACAGACTTACTCAGACTCATTCCCTCTGTGCTCCAGCACTGAGGCAGCAGCTTAAAGGATACCAGTGGCATACAAGGAGAAACTGAAATGTCTGGCATCAGTGTGAGATCTAAGGGACAGCTTGTCCTTGACAGAACTGCAAGCAGTGGCCATTGTTCCTTTTCTGAGCCTTCTCCCACACAGAGCCACAGAGTAATGGCGCCATATCTGAGGCTCCCTCAATCTGGTTCAGACAATTCGCCCTGCCCTGGTGATTAACTAATGCTTCAACCCATCCAACTTAGGGGACCACCCAAACTGGCAACAATAGCTTTTCCATATGAAGGGCTGGGCTAGGTACAGGCTTCAGAGCTACCTAAATCCACTCAGACAAGCAACAGCTGAACCCAGCCCCTGTACCTCTCACAGAGTGGCCACAGGTCTGTCACTACCAGGAGCCATCTACAGATTGCTTTATAGCTTATGCTAGGTGGCCCCAAACAGAACACAGGTGGTGACTGATCTTGGCCTGCACCACCCAAGAAACCCCAGAGCCTGTGCACCCTTCAGACATTTACAAACCATGTCAGAGCACCACCACCTCTACAAGCCATTGAGGGAAGTGATTGGTGGCCAGTGGTTAAGCCAGTCCTACCAACCGGCTAGATTGGGTAAATTCCTCCTATTGACCTGCTGACAGCAATCAAGACTCAACTACAAGAGGAGGTTGAATTCAGCATACGTGAGGGCTCATCTCAAGTACCCAGGTTGAGTGATAGGGGAGGCTGTGCCACCAGACCCTACAGAACACCTGCTACATTATTCCACACTACCAAGACAGGGAGTCAAAGTAACTCTACCTAGTACATAGAAAGACACAGAGAGGCTGCCAAAATGAGGAGGCAAAGAAACATGGCCCAAACAAAAGAACAGCTCAAAACTCCAGAAAAAGAACTAAACATAATGGAGATGAGCAATTTATCAGATGCAGAGTTCAAAACACTGATGATAAAGAGGCTCAAGGAATTCCCTGGATAGTCAACAGCATAAAAATGACCCAATCAGAAATGAAGGAAAAGAGAAAGAGCAAGAAATTGGAAGCCTATTTGAAAAAATATTAAAAGAAATCTTCCCTAATTTAGTGAAGGAAATAGTCATACAAGTCCAGGAAGCACAGAGTCCCAAATAAGATGGACCCAAATGAGACCACACCAAGGCACCCCATAATTAAAATATTAAAGGTTAAAGGTAAAGAGAGACTCTTAAAAACAGCAAGAGAAAAGCAAATAGTTTCCTACAAAGGATTTTCCATAAGACTGTCAACTGATTTCTCAAAAGAAACTTTGCAGGCTACAAAGGATTGGCAAGTATTCAAAGTGAAGAAAAGCAGAGATCTACAACCTAGATTACTCTATCCAGCAAAGCTATCATATAGAATTGAAGGGCAGATAAAATGCTTGCCAGACAAGGTAAAGCTGAAGGAGTTCATCATCACCATGATTACATGAAATGTTAAAGAGAGTTGTTTAAGAAAAACAAGAAGACTACAACCATGAACATTAACATGGCAATAAATACATAACTATCAACAATTGAACCTAAAAAGTAAACTAAGCAAATAAAATCATAGATATGGAGAATATTTGGATGGTTGCCAGTTGGGAAGGGGTTTGGGAGAATGTGGAAAAAGGTGAAGGGATTAAGAAGTACAAATTGGTAGTTACAGAATTGGTAGTTATAGGCCGAGGGATGTTAAGAACAGTAGAGGTAATGGAGATTCTGAAGTACTTATATTCATGACCCATGGACATGAACAAAGCAGGGGGATTGCCAGAGGGAGTGGGGATGCTAGGTGTAGGGGAGTCAAAAGGGGTAAATTGGGACAACTATAATAGCATAATTAATAAAATAGAATAAAAACGAAGGTCTCGAAGATTCTGACACACACACATAAAAACTGTTAGAACTAATAAATAAGACAAAATTTCAGGAGGAAAAAAATCAACATGTAGCATCCTTATTTCTTTGCATAACAATGAACAAACCCAAAATAAAATTAAGAAAACAATTTTATTTACAATCACAGCAGCAAGAATAAAATATTTGGGAAAAGTTAACCAACCACCAAATGTTGCTGTCATAAACTTAAAAAAAAAAGCAAATTGGAAAGACATCTGTGTTCAGGAATTGGAAGACCCCCAATTGTGTTCATATTTGATACAATTCCTTTCAAAAACCCAATAATTCAAGACCTCTGAGAATACCCTTTCATCAGGCACCCCAATACCCACTGTCACTCTGCTCCTTATCCTCTACTGGGTGCCTCCTTTGTGTAAACTTACTCTCAATTTTATCCTTGCTATCAAAAATTTTAGAGTACTGGAGAGGCATCAGTTTACATTTCTAAGGTGCTTCCCTGGTAAGCTCGAACTGACTGACTCAGAGTGGCTTTAAAAAATGAGCATAGCTTATCTCACCTTGGTCAGAACCTTACAAAGATAACCTGGATCCTGACTTTGGAAAAGGGGATTCCTGGACTCTATCCCATATGCTTCCCCCAACACCAGCCCTCTGGCCTTTCTCATCCTTCCCCCAGGCTTGAGTTTTGTAATCTTCTTCAAATATGACACAGACCCTTGAATTCCTTTTTTCTTGGAATCTCCTCCCACCTTCTCTTCAACCTTCAGACTACTGCATGGTTCCCATACCCTCCCATCCCTTCTCCCTCCCCAGTCTCACTCTCACCCTGAATATCCCTCTCACCCCTCTCCCAGCGTTTCATCTCCTCTTCCTCTGGGGCGACCAATTCCTAAACAGCATGTTCTTTTCCCCCAGTACTTAGAGCTGGCTAGTTCCTTTGGCTACCTCTGCATAGTGACACATTCTGTCCACTCCCAGCACACCCACCATTCTCTCTCCTCCTCTTTTTCTCCTTCTCTCCTCCTCCTCCTCCCCTTTCTTCCTCTTCTTCTTCCTCTTCTTCTTCCTCTCCTCCTCCTCCTCTTCCTCTCATCCTCCTCCTCTCTCCTCCTCCTCCTCCTCCTTCTTCCTCTTCTTCTTCTTCTTCTTCTTCTTCTTCTTCTTCTTCTTCTTCTTCTTCTTCTTCTTCTTCTTCTTCTTCTTCTTCCTCCCCCCCCCTCCATTCTCTTCTACTTATTTTCCAGCTATAGGAGTACACACTTAACTTTTCAAATGAATTGTTGGGTCCCAATATCAAAGGCACTCACCTGTGTCTTCAAGTATCTCATTGTTTTATCCAAAAGCCATCCTGCCTCTCAATACCACACCAGTCTAAGAATGGCTCCCTCTTCTCCCCCACCTCACTTTCCTTGCTCCAGTGTCTCTAAAGGTGAGCCCCTTCATTTACCCCATCCCCAATTCACAGTCCTCAGCATCTCATGAACTCTTACTCCCCTCCCTAATCTTCCCAATGCTCTTTATCTGAAACAAAGACTCACAGCTCAGCATTCTTTCCACAGACACCCATAGCCTGATGCAAAGTGCCAGGGAAGAGTGAACCAGCAGGGGTTTCATACGCAGAGTTCTCACATTGTGAGGCTGGGAAAAGAGGAGGGAGTTGCTGAAAACTGTGTCCAAGGGCATCTTCAAACTTAACAGGGCATATTTCAATGACAGAATATCAAGGTGGGCACATGCTCATTTGTGGTTAGTGGTACTTGAAGCAGGCACCTGGTCTGGACGTGAAGCTTCCAACTAGGAGGGATGGGAAGATGATGATGTTTGGGGTCTGGCTGTCCTAGTGAAGGAGTCTGAAGCTCTGTGAGCCAGTGTGGTCAGACTTGTTAGTTCATCTTGGACCCTCCTTTCTTAGGAAGATCTCTGAGCTCTGCCACAAAGATTCTTAGGGACCTCAGTGTTCACACACCAACCCCACTTCTTTCTTGCCCTGTCCCTGCAGGCAGTCAGAAGCTCATAGGTTAGCAATCATAAGAAAATGTCATCATCATTTTCTTCTGAATAAAAATGTTTGGAAAATTTATTTTTTTCTAAGGGGTTTTGGATAGTAAGGTAGTGAAACCAGAAAAGACACCGGCATTTGGGCTGCCTGTCACTACCAAATGCAATAAGCAGTGACAGCAATTGAGTTTTTATGGGCACTTTATTCAGATGGCCATTGATCTGTGAAGATGGCGGGTTCATTTCCTAACAGACCATCTTATCTTCTCTTTCCAGGGCCAGACTTTTTATAACTGGAGGGAGTAAACAAGGTGCAGTGAGGGCTTTGAGATTCAGAAGCTGCAACATTCCTGTCCTGGGCAGTTAGCTGTTCCCAGGGGAGGGTGGGCATCTGTCTCTCCCTGGAACACAAAGGCTTGGATGCCTCCAACTTGTCCCCAAGTGGTAATCTGTAGCCAGTGCCCCAGGAGGTCAGCTGCTTTTCCCAGGAGCCAGGATGGGCCTTATCTGTAGTTTATGAAACAAAAACTTTAACATATACATTACTTGCTAGACTTACAACTTTTTTATCTTAAGCTACAATTTTCCAAGTCTTGAGTCCCCTATCAGTAGGGGTCTGTGTTGCTTTAGAATCTCAGGAAGAAAAATACCCCAACTCTGGTGAATTGGATTAAAGTCATGATGTGTGAGAACTGATAGGGCCCCTGGGGTTTAAATTCTCTCATGTGCCTTCTGTAATGGGGACATTCTCTTACAAAACCCTCAGAAATCTATCAGTGACAGGAAATCAGCACTGAGACAATATTACAAGCTAACCCAAAGACTCTCTTCCAATTTTGTCAATTTTTCAAATAATTTCTTTATAGCCAAAAATAGAACGAAAAAAAAGAAACCAACCCTCAGACACGGAGGGAAAAGAGAGAGAGAGAATTCCCTTCTCCCTCTTTCCTCACTCTCCCAGGAGGGTCTGCTGCATTTAGGTGCCGGGTATTTGGATCTCAGTCTGTTTTGCTTTGTTTTGTTTTCATGACATTGACGTTTTTAAAGAACTTCTAGCTGAGATTCTGTGAAAGATTATTTGGTTTGGTACAGATGATGTATTATAGAATTGTACACCCAAAACCTATATGATTTTATTAACCAGCGTCACCTCAATAAATTCATTAAAAAAGAAAATGTAAAAAATAAAAGCACTTTGGTGTTTGTTTGCTATTATTTTCTCATGAATTGACATAATTTATGTGTTTTGGGCAGAAATGCCACAGAAATAATGCTGTGTTTTTTCTATCATATTAAGAGAGACATGTAGTTATATCATTATCATTTTGTAGGAGGGTGCAGCCAGGGGGCCCCCGCAAAAGAGGGATTTGTGATGGGGTCCAGAACTCAAGGTGTTCAGAAAATATTAGGATATCCTTGCCGCCCCTGCCCCAAGTGTGGGTTGGGGGAAGGGGCAAATGGAGCAGGCCCCTTATGAGCTGTTTCCCATAGCAACAACCTTGCAGCTAGCCTCTGGAGTGGTCATTTAACATATCTATAATAACCTTTCACTGGTTACATAGATATGTTCAATAGCTGTGGCCATGCTTTCAGCCAGGGAATGGAAATAACTTCCCCACCAATATGTAACTGGGGGGCAGGTCCCCAGAGTTACGGTGTCTGCATGGGAGCTTGGAGATGATTGGCTCCATGACTTGGGGCCACATCTGCCCAGACCCACGATGGCGACCAGAAAAGCTGGAAAGGACAGCAGATTAAGGGCAAGTGTGGCCGAGTGTGGGAGAAGTCGGAAATGGGGCTGCAGAGGAAGATTGGCGCGGGGATTTAAACCCAGACACGGCAGCCATTGAGGAGAGCGCTTTGTGCTTCTGGCAGAGTGAGGACTCCCTCGGACCTGGGAGAGAGAACCATGCGGCTTTGTCAGAGTAGAGACTCCCTCAGCCATTGTGCAGAGAACCACACGGCTGCAGCAATGTAGAGAGGACCATGCAGCTGTGTCAGTAAGGAGAACCACATGCTCTGGCAGAGTGGGGGAGGACCCCCCACCCCCCGCAGCCATGAGAAGAATCACCATGCGGCTTTAGCAGAGAGCCACCACATGGCTTTAGCTGGAGATCCCAGCAACACAGCTGATAGTGCTGGGAACCAAGGAAGGCCTACCAGCCGAGCACGGATTACTGGGAAAAACCGGGATCTGCCTGCACCAAGGACTTCTTTTTCCTTCCCTGAGATACGGTACCCCAGACTGGGCAAAGTTGGGGAAGGAAGGACTGTGTGTGTTTGTGGGTGTTTTAAGGGACTTTGGGACTTTAATGAAGACATTAAGTCATTACTCTTAAGTTTGTATAACTTGAATAAATAATTCCTTTCCTTTTCACCAATCTCTAACATGGAAAGCTATAATTCTCTGGTGAAGGGAAAGGTGAACCTAGTACAGGGGGACCCCAGGAGAAACGGGGATCAATCTGGCAGCATTGTGGGACCCTCTTCCCTGGTGGCCAATCAGGGAAAATCATGGGAGACCACATGTGCAGTAGCTTTAAAGTAATACTACTTGTACATGCCCAGTAAAGGCCACCAAAACTAGCCAGGAAGGATTTGCCCTATAAGAATAGAGTCCCTCCAGCCCATGAGGTCAATCTCTGCTTGGAGCTGGCCTGCTCCCATGTTTTCTTCTGTGAACTCTTGGTGTTTGGTTCAATTCTTTGTCCCAATCACTAAGAACCTGGTTACCTGTGCCACCTGTGACAATTTGGTTTTAATATCTGCAAGGTGTCTGCTCAATAAGCACAATTAACCAGTATTTGGTACTTACTAATAAGAGTGAGGCATTGATTAGGATTTTTCAGCAGCAGCAAAGATCAGAAACTGAGCTATGGAATATCCCATTCCTCCTCAGACTTGCAGCCCTAGGCTAATGCCGAGCGATGTTCTCACCTGAATCAATTACGACTATCATGGCTGTCAGAGGCTGATTCTAGTGACATCGTTTCTTCCGCTATATCGGCATTTCACTGCAGAGTTCTGCTTTCTTTTTAATCTGTTTGTGTGTATCTCTCTACAAGGGCTTGTTGATTGGAAAAGTAGATGACCTGTCTTGTTTTATTGCAGACGTAAGACATGATGTATTTATTGATCTTAAATGTTTTGAATCACATTAAATAGCTCTAGAGGTTACACAGATGCAATGGGCACTCAGTTGCCCTGTTTGTTTAAATGCATCATGAGTTACACCCGCCAACTCCATATTTAAAGATCTCTACAAAGTTTGATTGCGTCAACTGTCTAAAATTCACATCTATTTCCTCTACGGATAGATAAATCCCATGTCATCATGTTTCCAGCTAGATTGAAACCAAACTCCCTCCTTGTCTAACTCTCACATGCCAACCCAATATTTCCCCTGCTTCACCTTTTTTCTGTGCCAGCTCCCAGGTTACTAGAGACCAGCCCTACAGCTCCATCTGCACCAGCTTTCTCCCAGGGAGACAGGATTAAGCCTGCTGTTCTTTCCTGCCCTGGAGCCATGTCCCCTGAAATCAAGCGAGAAAGCTCGCTTGCTCAGCCTCTCCCCCTCCCCCACAACCACACCCAAATCTGGTTCTACTCCTGGGTCCCAGCCATGTACACCATGCCTGTCCTTCCCAGGGAAACTGTGAGTGCTAGAAATTTCTTTTTACTGGCATTGGCCTCTCTGTATTGCTATTTAATCTCCTTTATACATTAAGACCCAGGCTCAGGAAAGTGTTCACTGTTTCTTAACTGAGCAGAGACTGAGGCCAACAGATAGTCATAATGTTTCCCAAGGGTCTGATCATTTTATGTGGAAAAGCTATTCCCCTGCTATTTCTACTGCATATCCTGGTTTGCCAGAGAAATTAATAAAGCATCTAAAGAATGAGTCAATGACATACACACAACAAATGGGCACACACACGAATGAAGGTCGTCTGTTGTTTCTAATGACAGCGATTGCTGCTGCTATGAAAAAAATGGTATATCATTAAAACTGTAAAAATATTGCATAATTCTTATGAAGAAAGAGCTTTGTGAACCAACGTGTGCAAATATTGTTTAAGAAAATTGAACGCATATAACTGATGAGTTACACTTGCCTTCCTCCACACTACTTAATGGAAATCTCAGCATACATTAAAAATATTTGCCATTTGAGAGTTACTTCTGCAACAACAGCCCGCTTACATGTTATCCAATTCAACAAATGGAGAAAATATAAAAGCATAAATATTAAATAAATGTCTTTAGACCCAATGCAGTCCGTGGCCTGTTTCTGTGGTGAGGGCTGGGTGACGTCCTGCCTAGGACCTCTGCTCTGGGCCCTAAGGCAGCTGGGCTGGCTGGAGAGAGCCCACCAGGTGCGGTTGGGGTGGGTGATGAGGAGAGGATCTCACTGGAGAAAACAGCTTCCTGCCCAGGTACTGCAGGCTGGATCTCAAGGTGACAGAATGTGTAAGGTTGGGGAAGAGGGAAGGTCCAAAGGCTAAAACTGTCAAGTTTGAAGTCCTGAGTGCCTTTGGCTACTGACTGTCTTATCGGTGAATCTCCAGGGAGGTAGGAACCATACTGTGGATGGTTTGAAATCATGGAAAACCACCCACAGGCCTCTTGACCCGAGAGAGGGACATGTAAAAAAAAAAAAAAACAGAGTAGAAATGAGAGCCTAGAAGATACAATGACCTAAAGCAGAGGTCACAGAGAAACCCCCAAAGCCTTCCTCCAGTTATCTTTTTGGACACTGGCACCATGGAAAGCCTGGATCTGCCCCTTCCTAAAGTGCTGTCAGCACCCTTTCAGGTGGCTGGAAGGGCGTGAGCTTCATGCTCCTGCTGGTGAAAAGTGCTAACAAGTGGACTGATCTGTGCATATTCAGTATAATGCAAAAATTTTAAATTCTCATTGGTTCAGCATCCAACCAACCCCTTTGTGAAAGCAGTGCAGCAATGGCTGGGCATGCTTAGAAGATGCGTGGAGAGCACATTACACTGCACAGGTCCTTTATTTGAAAAAGTAAATAAATAAAACTCTCCCGGAAAGAGATTGAGTCAGGAGCTCCCCTCCCCCCACCCTGAGCTTGTTCCTCGGTTCTTATCTCCCTGGAAAGAGAAGGATTCGAGTGAGAGACAAACAGGAATAATGGAAATGAGATAGCAAGTTTATTTACAAAAGTCATAGGAGCACAAAGCTGCCAGCAGGCACCCACTAGTCCAAGTACCCCACGGATAGAGGAGAGAAAGTTGTCAGTGAGCTTGTTAGAAAGTGTGTTCTATGCACTTAAGCCGAGGCTACAAGTGGGCCCTCAGCTAATCTGAGTGTGCTGACTACTGGGGTTCAGGGGTTTACATACTTTAGTCAACCTCTAGGTTCCCCTCCTCCTCCCCCTTCTAAACAGTGGGAATAATGCAGCTACAAAGGTTTTCTTTCTCAGCTTGTGAAGGCTCTTTGTCTTAGTTAGTGAAGTTGCTACAGAGGCCCTCTTTCCCAGTCTCAAGGACTCCCCCTTCCTGCACTATCTTTGCTTGTAATGTTCGAAATGTCCAGCAACTTGTCAGACCAGGCTCAGTACCACTGAGTTAGTAGGTGAGACATGGCTGCCTCCTCCTCCCTGCCTCAGTTTACTACCTATCCCACCTAACAAAACCCTGCAAAGGGCTGTGAAGCTTGAAAAAAACAAAAACAAAAAAACCCTGAGCCACCACTACTGTAAGTATCTAAGGTCCTGGGTACCCAACCCTCACTCTCTCCTTTTCTACTCACTTGGGCTCAGCAAGCTTCAAGGACATCTTGCCTCAACCCCCTTCCACCAGGCACCCCAACACCCACCAGCAGGCTGCAACTCAGCTTCCACTTGGCAACTCCTTCGTGGGCACTTATTCCTAATTGAGCCCTTCTGAATTAAAGCTTCAGCATCAGAACACTCGGGGTGCTGAGGATGCAATCTTTTGCATGTCTAAGGTGCTTCTGGGAGAAACTGATTTCAGTTTCCGTGCCAGTCCTGGGGATCCAGCAGCCCCAGTTTCACCCTGGGGAAAGTCATACACTGAAAACCCTGGCCTTCAGTAAAGAAACCTCAATCTCCGGGCTCCAGTCTGCACGCTGCCCCCAACACTCAGCTGGACTGCCTTGTTCACCTTGTCTCCAGGGTGGAGTCACAACTCTTCCCAAACCTACCTCAGTGCCCCCTACTTCCTCCCTCCTTGGAATTGCCTTCCTCCTCTTCTCCCGCTATCAGCACATCTGTGCAAATTTCACACCCTCCCATGCTTCCTGGCTCCCTAAATTCTTAGTCCCCCAGTGGCCACTACACTCCCTTCCACCCCTCTCCCCATTTCCCACCACCTGTTTCCCTGAAGTCATCAAGTCCTAACAGTGCTGGTCATGTCAGTCCGAACACCTAGGCTGCCATGCTCCTGGGGCTGGGCTGGCATGCTTCTGGACTACCACCGTTTAGCATCCCATTCTCCTCTCATTCCTTTCCTTACATACCCGCACCCACCCAGGGGATTTTTTTTTCTTTTTAAATGCTTTTCTGCGTGTTGTATTTTGTTCCTTCCTGTATAGAAGTGCACATGCTGCATCATGTTTGGTTCCAGTATCAAGGGCACTCCTCTGAGTCTTCAAGTATCTTGCTTCTTCTTTCTTCCACAAGGTCAGCCTGCCTCTTCAGACCATGCCCACATTCTAAAGAATGGCTCCTTTTCTTCCCCACTCTCTTCCTCAAGCTCTAGTGACTCTCCCCGTGGTGAGTTGGCCCCATGACACCATCTCATCTCCAATTTGGAGACCTCAACCTATTCCTGAAAATTTTCAACACTCTCCATTCTTTCTTTATTCTCTTCAACCAAATCCAAGAAAGTAGCACATACAATTTGTCTCCTTCCTGTTTCTTTTATCATTAATTTTTTCTTTTAATTCTTCCCATAGCCTTGCCCCTTTTCATCCCCCTCTTATTGTGCCCCCAACTTTCAAAAATTCATCTGGCCTGCATGTCTCTCTAGAATAGTGCTCTCTGCTTAGAAGCTAACTAGGGCCGGCAAAGCCCAACAGAACCAGAGGATAGTGTCTGCTTTCAGACACCCTGTATCCTGTTTGTGGGCTGTCTTTGAAATAGGCACACAGAGTTTATGTAAATGACAGTAAAAACCAGGGATGTGTCCTGTGTTGTGGATGCATCTGGAGGTCTCTGGGTGATTGCAGGGCAGTGAAGGCATAGGGGACTCATGTCCAAAAGCTGGGGGTTTACCTGCTACATTTTAAGGAGTTTTTACTCCGCACATGGTCAAGGGTTTATGTCAGAATGTCTTTGATAGATTTATGCATCTGCTCCCTTACTTGTGAACTGAAAATGTACCTGGAATTAAAACAATGTTGGCAGTTAGGGTTTTTCCAGCTCTCTAGCAAGTCATTGGTCCTTGACCACACTTGTTAGCTGCCCAGTGTTCCCACCATTGTTAGTAAGGACACCTTAATGATTTCCTTTGCCCTGATGGGTTATCTTATGGGAGCTGTGGAGGAATTTCAGACAAGTGACTAAGGAGTGAGCAGGTGGTCACCTGAGTGTCTCCAAAGAACATGATTGGAGAAGACATCCAGCCTCTATATTCTCTAATAATCATCGAGACCAGAGGCCTGAAATGGGCATCACTGTGCTGAAACCATGCCGTGTGTCTGCAGGACCCTGCTCCCTCCTCAGACTCCCTGGTGAAATCTGTGTCTGCCTTTTCCAGCTTTGGGAGGCTGTGCCCATTCCTGGCTCTTGTTCCCCCATCACATGTGTTTTTCTTCTCCTGCTCCTTGGTCACACCTGCTCTTTTCCTTCTGTCATTTAATCTCTTTCTGACTCCCTCTCTGATAAGAACACTCAAGATTATGTAGAGGGACCACCAGTAAATCCAGAGTGGTCTTCCCGTGTTGGGGACCACCCTGCCTGGTCTCAGGAAACTGTGACCCCCTGTGACTTAGGCTGAGTGAGAGACCTCCGAACCAGGAGCCACTAAGGAGACAAAAACTTATTCCCCTGGCATGAACACTACCTGTTCTGTGCCTGGCCTTTAATGCTTGATCAATTAGCCAATGACAGGTAACAATTCTCTACGATAGAGATTGAACCTAAGACAGGCATTGATCACGTGAAGGCCTCTGAGATGAGACTCAAGGAGCTATGGAAATGAAGGGGCTGTGGAAAGGAAAGGGTGATCAACATCAACCCCTGCTCCCTCTAAGCCTGAGTCTTTGTACTTAGATGTGAGAAATCCAAGTCTCCTGAATGCCTTTGTCTACCACCAGGCCCAAGCCTGCAAAAATAGCTAAAGGTACAGTCCAGATCAGAAATGGCAGACTCCCAGGGAAATCAGGCTTAAGACATAGAATATGAAAGACCCTGTAAGATCTGCTTGCTGGAGGATGCTCTTTAATTAGAATATGAAGTCACGGGCAGGAAACAGAACTAAGCTTTAAGTCCTGTAGTCTTTTTAAATGATAAAACCCCCAAATCTCTGTCTTAGGATCCCAGCAGGAAATCTGCCAGCACCTTTCAAAAGCTAACTAGTTGTAATTTGCAAACTGTATTGGTATTCAAGAGCTTGTGCAGGGGGACAGGCACTCTCCCCTAGGGTGCTCTCCCCTAGGGAGGGTGGCCCGGCACTTCCCAATGAGGGAGTGGCCACTCAGTCCCTACTTTCCCACAGAAAATTGCCTTTTTCTGTGTATGTTCATTGCTTGTGTTTCGACGAGCCATCTCAGTGTTGCATGATCACCGCAGGCTGGAGATCACGCGTCATTCCCATCGCACCACCTGTGACTTCATGACCCGTGCAGAGTGTCCGCTGCCAAAACATGTAACAGCCACAGGTTCCAGGATGAAACTTGGGATATAATTAGGGAGCAATGATTATCCCTACAACAGTGTTCAAAACACTTTCAAATGACTCCATTTCATATTTAAAAAGCTTTTAAAAACTACCATCTTGCATTCCTGTGTACTTAAATGGAGTAATTACTGTTTCCAGGGTTGCCGTTCCTCATGGAAGCAGCCTTGGACGAGGGTCCCATCACTTCCCACCCTCTTGGAAATTTTTGTCGCCAGAAATCATTTCAGACAATCTGGTGTCAGGGTGATGACACGGGAATGAAAATGGGGCTGGGCCCTGGTGACAGGCTCTTTGGCTGTGAGCTCTTCCTAAGGGTGTGGGGTTTGCTCAAAGCAAATCTGTGACTCTTTAAAAAGCTGAGCCTGAAGTCATTCTTGGAACTGAAGGCAGACACCCATCCTTCATGATTCTTCCACATTGACAGGACTGGAATTATTAACATTTCACAGACAGTGAAACCGAAGGGACCATACTCACTTCCCAATGTGCAATTACTCACAGATGAGTTGGTCCTCTTTTTGAACAACAAGCACACACTCTACACTCTACACACTCTACACAGGCTCCCAGAGGTTTAGGGGACACACAAGGGCATGTGACAGTAAATGACCTCATGGAGCTGATAGTCTAGTTACGAGGGAGAGGCAATCAAAAAGTAAACAAGTGTTCTTTCTTATGGTGATAAGTCCTTTAAAGGTTAATGAAATGCAGTGAAGAAAATTGGCAGTGGGTTGGGGATTACTTGTTTATGTAAGATGGTCAGGGAAATCATCAATGACTTTGATGATTTTGAGCAAGACCTAGAAGAGAGAGGGAAATATCATGCAGTTCTCCACAGAAAAAAACTTTAGGTAGATGGAACGTGCAGTGTAATACTCATGGGCAGAAGTTGCTCACCATGTTTGAATGTCAGGAAGCCACTGTAGCCAGCAATAAATGGGAATAGGAGAATGGCACGAGAAGGGTGAACTGCCAGGAGCTAAAGAGCCTGGGACAGAAAGTAGACCAACCACATCACCAAGTGTCCTGATTATTTCAGTTGACATTGTCTTCATTGCAAGACTTTCTCAGCCAAAGAACTGAGTTGCATGAACTTCTAATGGAAACTCCCTGTCCTGTGCAGACCAGAGCTTTAAACAGCGCTAATGTAGGACCTTGTGGGTTGGGGTGAAGACTTCAAACTTAGGTGTGATTCAGGTGTCAGTGACAGAAGGGCACTGGGAAGGAACAGGATGACCTGACTTGGGTTTTAAAAGAATTTATTTTTAAGGAGTCATAGGAACTACTGTGGGGAGATTTATACAAGGTGGGTCAAGGAGGTGGCAGGAAAACTCAAGGAGATAATTACAATAACCCCGTGTAGGAGAGATGGTGGCTTGCACCTGAGCGTTTGGGTTCTGTCTATACTTTGTAGACCAACTGCAGGTGTGCTGATGGGTTAGAGATTAGTGCAAGAGCAAGACAGACTTTAAGGACATGCCAAGATTTTCAACCTAAACAACTGGACAGACAAAGTTGACCTTGACTAAGATGAAAAAGGCTCTGGGAGAATCAGGTTGGGAGGTGGAACAAATAGAAAAGGTCTTGGTTGTAAGCATGTTATATTGGAAGTGCTCACTGACGCCTAACACAGATACCCCAGGTTGGCTTACCTCGTGCTCTTCAAAGCTCCTTTTAAACTACTGAGAAGCTGAAGACAGCAATTGTCAGAATTTCTGATGACAGATTTAATGCGTGACTTCTGGAAGAGAAAAGTTTGTGAGGTGTGGGTCATGCCTCTCTCAGCACTCAGAGCAGTGGACCTGAGGGCTCTAAGATGCTAGACTGTTGCTACAGAGGCTGCAAAGGTGCCTGGGCTCAAGAGCAATGCAGTCTGTCCATTTTCCTGTTTTTCATTCAATAATTTTCAGAAGCTTCTTTAGCAAGGCAATTCTCCATTCTTGCCCTTGGTGATCATTCTGGAAGTTTCAACTTAGTCTGCTGCCACATACATAAAAAGTAATTTAAATAAGTATGTGTTTTCTACAAAAGAAAGATCATTTATAGACTGGTTCAGGAACTGAGAATTATAATTTTTAATTTATATGCTCCTGACATCAGAAATGAAACCAAACAAACAGAGAACATGTCAGTGTCCATCATGTTCAGGCAGAGAGCCAAGAAGTTTGGGCTTCTCAGACAAATCTTAATCAGTGTATAAGCCACATTGTTTTCACGTGATCACCTACAACCTTCAAAATATATTAACTCCCCCTGCTGGTGGAACATAAAATTGTAATCTTATGTCTGGTATTCAAATTATTAGCAAAGCCAGTTTACAGCTTCCTCCTGTTGGATGTTTTTCTTGTGTTTGTGACCACAAAGGACGTGGCCATGATAAGCCTTGTTTCTGCATGTGTTTAATTCAAAGTGATCGTAGGAAAGTTCCGGCTCCTCTATCTGAGCCACACTGAAGACGTCTGCCCCAAACGGTAGCAGCTCCCCGATGAACCAAAGTCTTCTGTACACAACCTGCTTTGAGGCTACTTCCCAGTTTGTCACATTTGGGCATTATTAAATCCAAGGTCTTCTTTCTTGAAAGATGAGGACTCTGCTGTTTTTTCTCATCACCAACGCACACATGCACACGCACACACTTTGCTTATTGTGGATCTCTAGTATTTTTCTTAAAAAAAAAAATAGTGCAGACTTTATTTTGGCTGTTTAATGTTATTCACTTGAGCCAACTAGCTGTGGTTTCTTAAAATTAGAATCTTTGAAGCACATGAGAGAAGAAGGACCTTCTTTCTGTGGGCTACAGAGGTGGCAGAGAGGTGGTCCTGCTCATTAAACACTGGTAATGACACACACAGAGTAGAAAAAAGCCAAAAACTCCTCCCCAGCCCTTCACAGCCCTTCTAAATTACCTTGTGGTAGTGCTGCCATCTGGTGGTTACAGTACAAATTGCACCTCCCAATAGGATCAAACCATTTTTTTACAACCCAGTGTCACTCCTAAAAAAAAAAGTGTCAACTGAAAATGCAGGCCTCTTTGTGCAAAGTCATTAAAAATTTTAGGATGGTTGAAGCAACTATTAAACTTAACACAAGCCCTCCTAAGTGACTGCACAGAATGCAAGCCTATGAAACCAGCCCTTCCAAGCAGGGCAAATGTATATGCTTATCCTCTGAGTCAATTCTAGGCCAAATTTAAGTCATAAAACCCTACGGACCTGCAACTAATGTCATCCTTGATGGTGAGAACTAGAGGCTTTTCACTAAATATGATCAAAAGTGGCAAGTTTTCTAAACGCCTTAGTAACACTTGTGTGCCCCGAAAAATTGACATGGGTGACTGCTCGTGTGGGTGCTCTGAGACAAGGACATCAGTGAGGACAGTGACACCAGCGACAAAGTCAGCTCGACTCATCAGCAACATTCTGATCTACAGCCACTGAAGGACCTGCCGCCTCCATCAGGTCGTCATGGCTCCAATCGTCTGTCCATGCAGGACATGCCCTCCGGAGCAAAGAACACCTGCGGTACTTGAACCTCCATCTAACCGATGTTAAAAGAATAAAAAGTGCTTGTAAAGCCCCTGGTGAGACTTAATAAGAGATTTACAGGCAGACGCTTAGGGTTTCAGAAAAGGTCATTCCTTCTGCAGCTATCAAATCCCAGTTCCTGACCAGCTCTAATCCTCAGGACAGACAGATGTTTTGAACATGGGCTCTAAGGTGACCAGGCAGCCAGACCTCCTCATCATGCTCTTGATTCCATTACAACCACCAACATAAAGTTTTGTGGGGGGAACAGCACCCGTCACAGATGGAAACCATACATTCTGGGTTAGACCAGGACAGGTGTCTCAGACCATTGCCACCTACCCCTCCAGCACCGTGACCTATCACAGACTGAAATAGAGCAAGTTCATTCTGACTAGTCAACAAAGGAGAAAGCCCCACTCACTCCAAGTCCATCCCAGCCTTTAATCCCTTCTTCCACACACATATATTCAGCCACTTTTTCCCTGTCCCCAGGATCCTAGGTCAGCTTTACTCACTAACAAATTCCCCTGAAACTTGACTAACTTGTTGACTCAGCTGAGGCTGGTCTTCTGATACAGAAGTGAGAGCTGGCTTTTCACAGCTCTCCCAGACCATGTGGAAACTGCTGCCTCCAAACCATACATTGATAGCCAGCTGCCACATCCCTACTGGGTCAGAACTGGAGACGAGACATCTCTGGTCCTAATTCAGTCCCCCAAGACTGCCCTTCATTCTCTACCTTCCTCAGGCTTCATCCTAACCTCTATTCTAGTCCAATATTCCACACCCCAAATCTTTTCCTGACTCAAATTTCCAAACTCCTATAGTTCATCTCCTGCATTCATAATGTTCCCAATCCTAAAATCTCTCATCACTCTCCAAACTGCTAGCTCTCATGGGATCCCCTTCTCTTTCTCTCCCTTGTCCACTATCTTTTGTCCCCTGTTCCATAAACCCTGCCTTCCAGTATGTCTGGTGCTCTATTCTATTCTGTCCCAATGTCAGGGCACTAATCTGAGTCATCAAGAACCTTCTCCTTTCCCCTCACCCTGCATCTCAGCCCTCACACCCATCAAAGTCTGTGTAAGTGGCTCCCCCACTGCACTGCACCAGCTCTAGTGACTACTCCCTCAGTAGATGGGTCCATCCCTCACTCAATATTCTCGGTTCCATCCTGAGGACCTCCAAAAAAAAAGCCTTCTCCATGGCACCCTTACGTCACCTTGGACCCATATAATGCCTAACACCCCAAATCCCGAGACTTTCAATTTTTTATTCTGCCTCCAAATAGATTCTGCCCCTTCATTGCCCCCTTCTAGGCCCACCTCTGCTTACAAACAGTCCACCAGTGGTCAGTTCTCCAAGAATACCGGCCAAATATCCAAGATGCCACAAAGATCAGGACAGGACTAGAACCAGAGGGAATATTTATTTTCCATTTCACAGGTTCTAGTTTTCAACTCTCCATAATCAGGCATGTGGAGTTTGCAAAAGCAACAGAGAAAGCAAAGAATGAGGACGCTAATGTCTGGTCTGAGCTGTAGGTGACAGAGGGCCAGGAACAGGGTCCCCCAGTGCAGGCCTGTGGTTGGCTGATGTGACAGGGACCAGCAGGTTTACTGAAGTTTTTGAGTATTAGGACAGAGCACCTTTTAAAATCTCTGTAACTTTCTTCCATGAACATGTAGTAAGAATGTGTGCAGAATTAGAACACTGTTGATGATTAGGAGGCTGCAAAGTTGTGCCTTTTCACACCTGCATGTTTTCTCACATCCTGTGAAATGGGCCACTTGGAGGCAACCTGGGACCCTGGAAGGACCTGGGCAGTCAGGTGTTCTCCTGCTGTGGATGCCAGATCAGATGAGGAGGGAGAAAATTTTGAAACGTGTGTTTTAAGAATTGTAGCCAGATAAGGAAAAAATGCAAGATTTGAAAATAAGGTAAGGATGGACACTGTGAACAAGATGACAGGATCAGCTAATTATAAGCAGATGATGTCAGAGTAAAAGATGCATCGCACAACTTTAAAAAGGCAAAAAAGACTTTATTCAAGATCAGGCTCACTTCCATTTTATATAAACTTTAGGGAGCTAAAACAGCCCCTCCCAGGCTCACTTCTTTCCTACAGCATCACTAGGGAGCCGAAACAGCCCTGCCTAAACCCATGCCTTTCTTAGCATCTCTAGTGAACCAAAGCAGCTCTCTCTGCCTACTCTCTCTTCTTGTGCTTAATTCCTTAGACTAAAGCTGAGATTTTTCACTGCCCTCAAAGTTTATCACTGAGTCTCAACAGGCCTTCCTGCTAGATCATTAGAAGTACAAACAAGACTAAAATAACTGAAGGTAAAAGATGCCATTTTAAAACCTTAAGAAGCTACATTTGCTCTTGCCTAATAGCCTTCCTTTCGCCAGGTTCCTTAAAAGTTGTCAAAAACAAATGAAAAAAAATTGTATGCATTCTCTACAAGAATTAATAATGCAAATTATGTATATGTTATTTATATGGTATATGTTCATCTATATATTATGTGTGGTGCATTTTCTGCCTCGAAGTGACATAAATAAGGTATAATATTTCATTGGACAAAAAAAAATAAATTCTTATGTAGATTAAACAAGATCTTATGGTCTGAGCAAAGTATTTAATATTAAAACTAATTTAAGTTTGATTAATGTCTTTCAGAGTTAGCACAAATAAACTTTATTTTTTTCTTTTTTAAAAAATTATTTTATTGTTGTTCAATTACAGTTGTCTGCATTTTCTCCCCACCACTCCCCCCTATTCAAACCCACCTCCCTCCCTTGCTTCCACCCCCCCCTTGGTTTTGCCCATGTGTCCTTTACAGTAGTTCCTAAAAACTCTTCCCCCGTTCCCCCATTATTCCCTCCCCCCTCCCCTCTGGTTACTGTCAGATTGTTCTTAATTTCAATGTCTCTGGTTATATTTTAAACTCTATTTTTTAAAAATAATAGTTAATAAAAATGTTAGAGATTGTCTCTAAACCAAAGAAGGCTATTTAAGCTAACAAATGCCAACACCCCTTCCTCCAATTTCTTTCTTTCCTTTCTTTCAGTGTTCAGTTTCCTTTAATGACCCCATCTTCCTGAAGAACAGGTGCAGGCAGCTAGGCAACGGCAAAACATATTCACTTGAAGAGCCTGCCCTGACTGAAAGCTTTGCCCACGTCCTGCAAGGCCCCCTCTCAGCAAAAGTTCTCTCGAGCCAGAGTCCGGGACTCCTCTCTGCCAGGACCCCGTTTCCGCCCGGTGTATGACTCGTAGTCCACCTGCTCGTCTGGACTCGGTGGGAAGGTGAGCTCCTGACCTTGGAAGACCCAGACTCCAGAAATGGAGCTGCTGTTGTTGAATCCGAAGAGGATGGCACTGGCAAAGGCGTTCTTTCTCAGCTTGTCCAATCGCTGGAATGTTCCAGTGATGAGACTGCAACTCATGAAGGTCTGGGTGGAGCTCCTCGGGGAAGCGGTGCCATAGGGACCAGCCATCCTTATCAAAGTGCTCCCCCAAATACAGCAGTGCCACAGAGAGTGTGTCCTCACTGGAGCCCTTGAGCTTAAATTCATCCAACACAAAGGTACTCTTGGGCAGGGGAGCGAAGGGGTCCTTGGCCTTCAGCTCAGCGGCCAGCGCCTGCTCACATTCATCCATCTTCTTCTCGGGAGCGAGGCAGCTGCTTTCTTCTCCTTTTTCCACCCAGCCTGGGGTTTCTGCTTCTCCTCCTGAGACCCTTTCTCCTTCTGAGGGGTGTCCATTTTAGGCTGATTCTCTGCACACTTCCCAGCATCGAACTGGGCCATCTTCTCACCGAGCCTCACCTCCCCGCTAGGCAGCACAGACCTGGGGCTGGTGAATGCAGGCGAGGAACCCACGGTTGGTGCTGGGGAAGGCCTGGCGGACGGAAGACTCCAGGACTTGTTTATAGGACCACGACAGGGTGCAGACAAGTGTGATGTCACCAGTGTCACACTTTGCCCACCCCAGCAGTCCGTGTCTGCAAGCGAACACCGAGCAGCCCCAGAACTCACCTCACTTTTCCCTCTGCATTCTCTGTGGCCTGCTTGCTGTAGCGCATGAGGCCTAAGGTGGGGAACACCCAGGTCCTGGCTGGGGGCACTACGTTGCTGTCAGCAAAGCTCACCCACTGTACCGCCTGGGCCGCTGCCTCTAGACCCCTTCCCCGCAGCTTCTCATTGCCCACGTAGTAGGCGATGGCATTGCTCCTGAAGACACAGAATCCCTCTTCACCTCCAAATGCTGGAACCTTGTCGGCAGGAAATGTGTGGAGAAATTCAGGGGTGCAATTGGTTTGGCCAAAGTGGGGTGGTGAGGACAGCAGGCGGACCTGAGTCCACTGTACTGAGCAGCAATGAGGGCCTGGAGCGCCCCCCAGTTTTCAGGGCACGAATACAGGGTCCCAGTCACAGTGGTGATTCCGCGGAGGAAAGGGGTGGGGGTCTAGTGCTGCCGCGAAGTAATTGGTCAGAGCCCGTTCCTCCAATTTCTGCAACTCCGCTGTGTCCTTTGCTCTCCGAGCTTTCTCATCCGTGCTTGCCGGCCCTTTCTCTCTTTCTTCTCCTCTGTCTCCTGTGTATCTCCTCAGCTACCACCCCCTACCAATTTAAGGGAAAATGAGCGCGGAAATCCAGATGAGGATAATCCAGAAATTCTACCAGCTTCCTTCAAAGAAAAGCCAATCTCAGAAAAAGGGTAACCAATGATTATATATTTTCCTTAAACTCGAACAGAATCTAAAAATCTACCTAAATATGCCCCCAATTTTCTACAGGACCCTGATAGGCTTGCGAAGGAATTTAAAACTGTTAGAACATGTGATTCTGGCTATTGGGTCCTATTCTGATGAATAAACTCACAAGTTTGGGAGAGAAAAGAAATAAAACACTAAATAAGATTTCCTGAAAAACTCCTATAGAAGAGTCTGTCCTTCTTAAAAAGGCTTGTGGAAAACGAAAATGAAATGCAAAAATAAAAAGAAACAGAATTAACCAGTGACTGTTTTTAAAACAGAACCTGTCCCCTTTCAGCTAGGGAATGTTACAAGGCAGCATACTTTTGCTGGTCAAATTGGACCCAATTCACTTGATAGGGTGAGATTTTCTTTCTTTCTTTTTTTTAAGATTTTGTTTATTTTTTTATTTATTTATTTTTTTAGAGAGGGGAAGGGAGGAAGAAAGATGGGGGAGAGAAACATCAGTGTGTGGTTTGCCTCTCCAGTGCCCCCTACTGGGGACCTGGCTGGCATCAGAGGCAAGTGCCCAGACTGGGAATCGAACCTACAACCTTATGATTTGCAGGCCGGCATTCAACCACTCAGTGACACCAGCCAGGGATAGGGTGACATTTTCTTGTAACCCATAATGGCTACACATCCTTTCCCCAGAACGGTGAAATGCATTTAGAACTAAATAAATAGAATACTGGACCAAGTGAATATAATGGTTTTAAAGAAACTTCCACAAAAGAAACATAAGTTTGAGGCTGAAGGTTTGTTGCAGGATATTCCATTGCAATTTTGGGCCTTTTCCAGTAAAAATATCAACAAGATCAAGTCAGCTACTCCTATTAAAATAATTGTTGGTAGTTATTTGCCTCTACCTAATATCAATATTTTTTTTCAAGATCCAATGCAGTAGCTGGAATTAAGACCATTATTCAAGATTACTGAAAAAGAATCCATAATTTATTGTAAAAGCCCCTGTAGTCTTCTTGTACTTTCAGTTAAGAAACACTTTAAAAAGGGATTGAGATTTGTAGATCTTAAAGCTATAAATAAGATAGTTACTTTGAGATATGTTTTTGTTTCAAAGCTAGAGATGGGATAGACTTTGACCCGTGGTGTAGCTGGGAGGCAACTCCCCGGGTTACAGAGCGCATGCAGCAAGAGCTTGGAGATGGTTGCTCCGCGCCTCCCAGGCCTCGCCTGTCCAGACTAACTGCAGCAGCCCAGAAGGGTGGAAAATGCAGGAATACTGGCAGGTGTAGCAGATTGTGGGAGGAGTCGGAAATGAGGTTAGTAGGAGGATCCAGGCCAGGATTTAAACAAAAAGGTTGTGTGGGACGGGGACAAGGTGGGACCTGGCGCTACCGCGCAGGTAAAAAGGGGGTGAAAGGACTCTTGCTGGCACCTGGTGTTTTTAGATTAAGAGCTGGAGATTGCAGGGACACAGCTGATGGTGCTGGAAACCCAAGGAGAACTTCCCAGCTGAGCACAGATTAGGAGGAATCGGAGAAGTGAACTGTGGATTTCTGTTTTTTTCTTCTGGAGGACGGTACTTGTGATAGGCTGCTCTGAGATGGCCTGACCCGGCAAAGGTGGGGTGAGGTGAGCTCAGGACTGTGTTTGTGGGCATTTCTTTGTTTCTAAAGGGAGTGAGATTTAACAGCAGAATCCCTCTATTATTCTAAACCTGTATAACTTTTAATTAAATAATGTCTTTCCTTTTTACAAACTCTGGCATTGAGAGCGGCAGGCATAAAAAACCTAGAGTAAAGAAACACTCCCAGGAGTGGGCAGGAGGGGCAGGGCTGGGAGGGGCCGGTGGAGGTTCTGTAACAGAGATACTTCTGAGAAAAAAGGAGGAAAATGAGTTGCTATAAAAAATAGTTATTTCTGAATAGGTAGAACAGTTTGTGAAAATATGAAAGTTGTAAAATGTTTGTAAAATGTTGTGAAGGTCATAGAATTTTGTGAAAGTTTTAAGTTTGTAGCCTTAAGCTAATACCTTAAGCAGCTGCTTTCTCTACAAAAATTAGTAATTTGGATTATGTGTATGATCTTGATGAATACCCATACGTGTTCTTACGTATATTATGTGTTGTCTGTCTCTATCTCTGGCTTTACTAGGGTGTAGTGTTTTATTAAGCTAAAAAGTTAAATACTTGTAAATATGAAGCAGGATCCTGTGGGTCCTCCTGTCCGGTCCTGCACTGGAAGTCTCATTTGTTCCTCAGGACACCATGGGCAGGTCAGATGTCTTCAGGGGTCACCAGAGACCAGGTATCTTGGGGATAAGGAGTCATCCCCTAATTCCTTTAAGGTCAGAGTGTGCTCCCTCCTCCCCTGGTAGTAAGTCTGCTTGGGTTGCAGGATCCAGAGTTTCTGCCTGCTCAGGTCTTTGTGAGAAGGACACAGGCTGTTGCCATGGCCCTGGGGATGTCACCCGTAAGGTGAGGATGGAGAAAGCTGTGATTTTCAAGAATGAAAGGGAGTTTGACCCTTGCTGTTAACAGGCCCCTGTCCTCACTCCTGACTGTACAAACAGTAAAGACCCAACCCTGGGGCATCACTGGGCACTTAGTGGCCTCCTCCTATGCTGACACCAATGCCTTTGTGTCTATAAAAAACATGCTCTTAGTGAAATTGGAAAAGCTGGCATTTGTGCTGACTGTCACTACCAAAACCAGTAATGGACTACCAAAAATGGATGGGACTCTGCATATACCTGCAATATTTTAGTCCAAGTACATTGGTGATCTTCCTAGGTGAGAGGAAAGAGATATTTACTGTCTTTCTTTCCTGAAATGCTGAAAAAGGCACTACATAAGTCTATTACTGAAAAATATTGGACGTCCACAAGAATGGCTGTTAATAAGGCACTATGTGGACTTAGTACCACAGGATAACTGGGAGTAACTATTTTGTTTATAGATATGAGATTCTATACAAATCTCCATCCTTTTCCATTTGTTCTTTTTTTACTGAAAAAAAAAGAGAATTACAGGTGCTTGTACATGAAATCATAAGTCCCCCTTTTAAGTAATCTTGTGTAATGACCATAATTCCAGCTACTCTATAAGGTGTTAAAGGATATTGATGAATATTAAGCAGAAGCAAAGTATTATCAATAGTTGTCTTAATAGAAGTAGCTGACTGGATCTTGCCAATATCTGCACTGGAAAAGGCCCAAAATTTCTTTGGAATGTCATGCAATAAATGTTTAGTCTCAAGATCATTTCCTCTTGTGAAAAAATTTTTAAAGTCATTATTTTCCAAATTTGTTCAGTATTTGATTCATTTAGATCTAAATACATTTCACTCCTCTTGAAACAGGATATGGAGGCAACATGGGTTTCAAGAAAATCTCTTTCAATCAGGTGAATTGGGCCTGATTTGACCAGTAAACATGCATGTTGCCTTGTAACATGCCCTAGTTGTAAGGGGACAAGTTCTCATTTAAAAAATAGTCATTGGTTGATCAGACACCTCCACCACATTCTGAGAGAAAAGACAACTTTGTTGGGAATGCTTAAGAACAGATAAAGTAGCCCCAGTGTCTACAAGGGCCTCAGGATTTTTCCCTTTTTTGTTTATTTCAATTCTGGCTAAACTATTAGTAAGGATGATAGAGAAACTCAAGTTGGAAAATTTTAGTTTTAGGTAATAGTTGATAAGCCTAGAAGTTAATACATGTAAAAACCTGTTGTTTCAGGGACTAAAGGTACAGCCCACCCTGACTCCAGGAGACCACAAACAGATACACCTTTGTACTTCAGCAGAGACCATAAGCAATCAAGATAGTTGTTGGGGACCACCCTGCCCGGTGTCAGGAAGCTGTGACCCCCTGTGACTTAGGCTGAGTGAGAAACCTCCAGATCAGGAGCCACTAGGGAGACAAAAAACATTCCCCTGGCATGAACGCTACTTGTTTGTTCTGTGCCTGGCCTTTAATGCTAGATCAGTTTCCAATGACGGGTAACAATTCTCTAGGATAGAGAATGGACCTAAGACAGGGGCTGATCTCGTAAAGGCCTCTGTGAAATAAGTCACACGAGACTATGGAAATAAATGAAGGGGCTGTGGAAAGGAAGGGGTGATCGGCATCTACCCCTGCCCCCTCTTAGCCTGAGTCTTTGTACTCAGATGTGAGAAATCCAAGTCTCCTTGCTGCCAGAGTCTCCAGCGCTTAGCAAATAGCCAAAGGGGCCAGCTGGGACGGAGCCGGTGGACCCCCGGGGTAATCAGGCCTGAGACAAAGAATATGCAAGATCCTGTGAGATCTGTTTGCTGGAGGATGTTATTAACTTGGAATTTGAAGGCACCATCAGGAAACCTTTAAAACCTGTAGTCTTTTCATATGATAAAACTCCAATCTCTGCCCGGAATCACAACAGAAACTCTGTTAACATCTTTGTAAAATACGTGTTCCCTTTAATCCCTTCTGCCAGACTGTCAATCCACAATCTGTGACTGCTTTCTCAATAAAAACCCACGGAGACAAAGAAAGAGGCTTTTCCCCCTTAGGAGGGGAGCCGGGGGCGGCTGTAAGAATTGGAGAGTGAGCGCTCCGTCTCTAACTTCCACTCAGAAAACTGTTTCTGTGCATGATTATTTCTAGTATGTTTAAGCATGTTCATAGCCAGGAAAGGCTCGGGTTCTGCACGCAATGGCAAGTCATTAAAGCGAGGTTTGAAAATCGCTTATAGTTAGTCAGATAGCCAGGTGATCTAAGCGAGGTAGAAAAATCGCTACAGATAGTATCTGAACCATTGTGTTCCAGGGAGACATCCCACTGCTCAGGACATAGATAAAGAAAATCACCCAGGACCCAGGACACAGAGAAAAAATCACCAGTCAATGGATGAAAAGATGTTAGGGAAACTGCCAGACTGCAGCTTCTATCTGATTAATCTCCTTCCTGAATTTCAGATACACTTTCTTTTTCCCTTGAATTCCAAATCCCTTACCTACACTTTTTCCTCCTTATAAAAAGGCTGACATGACAGGAAATGTAAGATGGTCTGTTAGGGTACATACCCCGCCGTCTTCTCAGATCGCCAGCCATCAGAATAAAGGGCCCATAAAGACTCAAACCCTGTCTCTGCTTATTGGGTCTGGTATGTGACAGGCAGGATGAACACCGACTTTTCTGGTTTTAAACCTTATTTACTAAGTCTGTTGTTTTGTTTCCACAAACCAGTAGGTAAATTAATTAGAGAAAGTCAGGGAAACCTTTAGGCACCTTTCTTAATTCTGTTTTAGTGTTGTTAATCAACCAGTGATTAGTAAAGGAAGGGAGAAAGTGAATTACATATTAAACTCAACAAACTGGGAAGCTGAATCACACACCAAGTTTGCTTCATCAGGAAGCCATAGCATTCCATTAAGCGTGATTTATTTTTAAAAATCATAGCTTTTATATGCTTATTCACACACTTCATAAGGCAACCATGTCTTCTGTCCTCGGAACTTAATCCTTCAGGTAGGCAGAAAGATTTTCCACAATGTACGACAAGAGTCTGGCACCAGACCCATGTGGAGAGGAGACGGAGAAGGGGAAACCCTCTGCTGAGCACACACAGCACATGTGTGCATCCTCCAGGCATGCACAGCAAAGCCAAATGGTAACACAAAGTGGTGAAGCCCATCCCAGGAAAATTGGAAAAAGAACCAGACCAGACAGAGAGTGTGGAACATCCCTTCCCAACACCTAAAAAAATAATCACCAGCACCACCACGTCTGCAGCACCAGGAAACACAAGGAACATGCACATACAAAAGCTAGTTCCCCTTTGTCTGAGGCCGGTTTTTCTGGTCCTCTATTCTGAGCATAATTGACCCTTGCTCCTCCTAGGAGCTTCTAATTTCCAATGAAGGTAAGTATATCATTCAATCAGTTGAATTTTAGAGCTGGATTTTTAAATTTTGTGTGCAAAAATTGATTGAGACATCAAAGAACTACATTTTGGCCATTTGTAATTGATAGCACTTTAGTTAAATCTTCCCATTTTTGTAAGTACTTGCAAGTAAAGGCTCCCCACCTTAGCCTAAATTTTTTTAATTCTTAACATTTAGCTTTACCTTGAGAATTTTTTAAAAAACAAAACAAGAAAAGTCAGTCTTTTATCTTAAAATATGAGAGTCCAGAATTTTTTTAAAAAGTCACCCAAGCTAATTGGATGCAAAGCAAGGAACCAATAGGGCATAATGGGCCCCTGCTGATACTTAGAACAAATGTGGGTAAGCAAAGTGGCTCTTGGGGCATTCCTCTCAGGTATCCCACCACTCTATGCCATGATAGGAGACTCAGTAACTGCAAGTAACTGCAAGTAACTGTAAGTAACTGCAAGTGAACCAGCTAGGCTGCATGAGCTCAGAAAAGAAACTCTCAACTCTGGGTAACCAGATGTAACCAGATAGGGGGTCTGGTGCTGAGAAATCTGCCTAGGGCTAGCCAGTAGTGTTCAGGTTCTTGACTTTCTGCAGGATAGATTTCACAACATGAGTCCAGATTGTTACAGAAACCAAAACCAAAAACCCAAACACCCCAAAGGGGGCCTGGAATGATAATACTCTTACGGAAAGAGATTCAGGTCCGTCTTGTCCGCCGCCTTAAAGGAAAGATATCTCTCAATGCCAGAGATTTGTGAAAAGGAAAGGAAAACGTTTATTTAGTGCTATACAAACTTAAGGCAGTGACCTAATGTCTTTATCAAAATCTTAAAGTCCCTTAAAACACCCACAAACGCACACAGTCCTTCCTTCCCCCTTGCCCAGTATGGGGTACCGTATCTCAGGAAAGGAAA
>PVIA01013724.1:0-30644 GCA_004024845.1 Tonatia bakeri
AAAAAAAAAAATACAGGGTCCTGGGCCTAAGTCCCAGCAATTCTGTTTCAGCAGGTGAACAGTTTAACACACTCCTCTGTTGATTCTGATTTAGCTGGTTTTTGGCATGTGGGAATCCACAGCCCACAGCTGAGAAACTGCCTGGTGCTGGCCGAGGTGACTGAGACACCTTGCCGTCTTACTTGTCACTGTCGTACTTAATTACTCAGCAGGGAACTAGAGCAAAGGCCAGAATCAACGCGGCCTAATCCGTCAGAACTCTGTAGAGATGGCAGGCTCGCCCCCACGTTCTCCTCCTCTCCCTCTCGGAAAACCACAAAAAGAACAATCTTACTTTTCTTTTCCCTAAAACGGGGCCAGTCATAGTGACCTGTGTCTTAACATTATTGTGGGGCTTAAATGAGTAGATATGTGTAGAGTACTTAGAATGCTGGCTGGCGTGCAGTAAGCGTTATTAGGTATTTACTATTATTGTTCTCTATAGTTGATAGAACAAGAAATAAAGGCAAAATATTTACTTAAAATTACAGAGTTACCCAATCAGAAGTTAAATACAAGAAGACGAGGCAGGGAGGGCAGAAGGATGTAAATGAGCTAACCCCTCGTCTCCCACAGCAGGAAGGTAACCTGTGGGACGTCTCAGACTGAAGCCATAACTCGTAGAGTGTATTCATCACAGATGTAAAGGCAGGAACCCAAAGTCAGCCCAGGTGGCTGGCAGCAGTGAGACAGGTGAGGAAGTAAGAGGGGCTGTGCCAGGGACTGCTGTTTTTTTTATAAAGTGTGATCCTGGTTTCCTGCCCCCCCCCCCACCTTCCTTTATAAAGCAGAACCCTTCACAGGTCTTTCAATTTAGCTCTTCTTCAGGATACTGTAAATCTGGGTCCTTTCCCAAAAGTCAGATTGTAAATGGGTGATTCAAAGGGTCAGGCTGGAGTAGTAGTATTTTTAATTTCTTCACTGACTCAGTTGTAGCCTGGTTGGTATTTGGGAATCTTTGATTTAAAAGCCAATCTTGGAAGCTAGTAGAAAGAAAAAAATACAGGGAGGGAGGGAATTTTTAAAAAATACATTCCCCTCCCCCAAGAAAATAGAGAAACAAACAAAAAATAAATGGATGGTGGTGGGGGGGGAAGAAAACATACACAGTCTTTCAAGGTGTAAGTATGGTTTTACCCTGTCATCCAGAGTCTATTCCCCATTATCCCGTCCATTCATAAAATCAAGCAAGAACATTATCCCTAAGTAGAAATTGTCTATGTTGTAAACACAGCAAGGTGACAGGGGGAGAAAGTTTCTGAGTGACATACAAAGCCCACCCAGCACATCCATCCCACACAGGTGTTGGGGTCGGGCCTCGAAGTTGCACATGCAGAAGTGAGACACGTTTCTTAGTTTCTCAGACACAAAGTGCGTCCGAGATCCCCTGTGGCAGTCAGCCCCACAGGAAGGAAGACGCCAGGCCCTGCTCAGTAACCAGCTAGGCCCACACCGGGGTACAGAGAAGGACAGAGACAGGTGGGAGCTCTGGCCACTTACTATTTCAGGACCTCACACCACACCAGGAGCTTTAGAGCAGTATTGCAAAAGGCAACTGTGAAAAGAAGAGAAAGCAGCTGTCTTTCAATCTGTCACCTTTGAGGGGACAGATTGGTCAGTTCATCTTTCTTGAACCTTCCACCTAAAGCCATCTGGCTATTGCAGCTAAGGTGGCTGTCCCTGTGACTGCCAAGGGTGTTTTCCAAACTCTTCCCCATACCACTATAAGGAAGCACACTTCCTTGCTCTGACAACAGAACAGGAATACATTAGGCATCTGGGAGCCCTTTTTCTACCTAAGCCTCGCCCTGGAGGAGAAGATCGGACCACTGTTCAGGATGACAGCATCTGCCCCTTGCTCCCCCTGCACTGCCCAGCCTCCCTCCAAGGCAAGAGGCCAGACCTGCCATCCACGAAGATATGACCCCTAAGACTGCTGACCCTTAAGTTGCTCAGAGGAGCATGTACTCGAGGGGTGCCCTGGGGCATCGGGACTGGAGCCCCAGCCCTGCCTGGTCTCACCAGGACCGCAGAGCCCAGCCCCTGCCTCCCTCCATGTCAGCCAAACATTTTCATGGTTCATCTCCTCAGCACACCAGTGTCGGAATGTAAACTTGGAGCTCTTACCCCCACGTCGTAGATCCGCAGGCCAAAACAAGCCAAGTTAAGTGGTTTGCCAAGGGGGTTACCCAGATGTGCACAGCTCAGAAACGGTGGCCCTGCCTACAATTCTGAGAGGTTTCCTTCTTAAGAAATGGCATCCCTGGGAGGGGCCTGGCTGCAGGCAGCCCGTGGTTGACCAGAAGACGCAGAAGGCCCTGAAGGATGTCTGGAGAACTGCATCCCTGCTGGCTAGAACTATCTGATGGAGGTGGAAGGGGGTGATGGTTAAGGCTGTGAAGACAGGGGGTCCGCGAAGTGCCACCTCCCCTCTGAGAGTGAGACCTCCGCCCGCCTCTGTCCCGTTGGGCCGCGGTGGAACGCCCGCTGCATGCAGGGCTGGGCCATCTAAGTGGGGTTTCTCCCAACGCAGCAAGATGGCCTGGAGCTTCCATCCGGGTGTCGCCGAGGTGTGCCAGGTGGCTTCTCTGCCTCCCCCTAGCGGGCAACAGGGCCGATGGAACTCTGCCAGGAGGGGGCGACCGCGTCCGACTCCTGGGCTCCGGGCCGCCCGCCAGACTACAACTGCCCCGGGAACGAGTGGGGCGCCGGTGTTAATGCCTGGGGCTGGCGCTCGCCGCTCTGGGGCACCGGCAGACAGTGCCCGCGCCACGCCGGGGATTCGGCAGGTTACGGCCCTGCCCTCAGGGGGCTTCCACGTGATGGGGTGCAGGCCCGCCAACTCACGGGGAGGGCTGCCAGAGGCTGGGGTTAGGGGTCGCCTTTCTGAGAACCCAGTCAGTGTGCACGAGGAGCTAGAAGGAGCACGAGGGAGAATGTTATTACACCAGGGACCACAGCCTTCCAGAAGCTCCTGCTGTCTGCTGCAAGGGGAAGGAGCCGTGCGGCAGGAGCGAGGGGCACCCGGGGGAGGGAGGCCGGCCACGCCGACCTCGGGCAGCTGGCGGCAACTGGCTTGACTCTAAGGGCCGCGGAGAGTTGGATGCCCAAGAGAACGCCGGGCAATCCCTGCGGCTGCCGCAGGCCCCGTGTCAGAAGGCCTCGGCGGTGCCCAGGGCGCAGAGCGAAGCTGGGATTCAGCAGCCATTGCACCCGCCCCCGGGCAGGGCACCCTTGGGGAGCGAGCAGCTGCCCTGCTCCGAGCAGAGGCCTGGCACCCGGGGTGGCACCGCAGAGGCTTTCCTAACCCCAGCACCGCTGGGAGGAAGACTGCGGGGGTAGAGCTGGTGTGGGGGGGAGGCACGGGCGACCCTGACCAACGCAACCCCAGGGCCCACAGCCTCCGCCCGCAGCCCACCCCACGTGGCTGGAGAGCCCTCCGGCGGGAGGGGGACGCTCCACTCCGAGCCGGAATGATCTGGTTTGGAGCGGCTGGTTCCCTCCTCCTCTCCCCCGCCCCCCGCCCTCCCCCCTTTCCGCGCCGGCTGGCTTGTGCCGCAGTCCTGACCAAGGTAAACGGAGAAGGGGACGGAAAGAACGCTGCGTTTCCATGGCAACCGGGAGGGCAGCTGCGGTGCTCTGGGAAGTCGGTGTGGCTTCCAGGGAAGAAAAGGCTCACTAGAAAAACAACAGGGGCGAGGGCCCCCGCCCAGTGCACACGGAGGGGGCTGTTTTGGCGCTGGACAGGCCTGGCTGGGGGGCGGGGAGGGCAGGAGTCAGGCCCCTCCGCGGAATGGCAGATGAGTAGGGCGGCTGGGCAAACACCAGAAATGCCCCCGTGCAGTTACGGACTGCTCGCTGCATCCTCACACCTCAGCGGCCCCCCACCCCTATCCCCCAAACTCACACCTGGCTGTGCCTTTCCAGCAAATCCCGTGGGGCAGCTGGGCAGAGGGGCCACCACAGAGGTTGGAGCCAGAGCCCAGGGGCCAAGACGGGTTTTTTCTGAAACACAGAGGCCCACACTGGGCTCCAGTGGCGGGTGAGCTGAGGGGTACTGCTGCCTCGCCTCTGTGCCCCTCTTAGCCTCCTGGGCTCTCCCTGTCGCTCCTTTAGTCCCCCGGAAGGCTGACACTTTTAGTGTGGCTTCATGACTATGATAAAGTCATCCTTTTGCTTAAGGGGTGAGTGTGATGGGAAAACAGAATAACTTCTGCCCAGGATTATGGGTGTGTGGTCACAGAGGGGTGCCCCCTCACCCTTCCAGAAGAGGACAACATGTTTTTCCCCATGTCACTCTCCAGTTGCTGAGCCGGGCCCTGTCACATGCCGGGGTCTTCTCTCAGCAGCAATGTGAGGGCATCAGAATCTTCTGGGTTCACGGCTCCTGTTGGTTAAACCACCAAACTGGCCCAGCAGCTCCCAGGAAGAGCCTTCCTCTGGCTGTGTAGCTCTCACCTGTGTGGCAGGTTGGGAGAAAACCCAGGGCGGAGAGGGGCTGTAGGTGGTAAGCTCCTGCCCAGAAGAACCTGGACTTCTTCACCCCAGAGAAGCAGCAACAGCAACGCTAACCAGGAAGCTGGAGGGAGGTGCCCTTGGACCTCAGTTTCCCCAGGCCCTAGAGTGGGGAAAAGAGAACCCTAGCAGTGGGCTTCAGGGCCCAGGAAACGCTGGCCCGCGTACTCTCCGGCCCACACCCCTGGTTTAGCATGGGCCCCCCATGCTGCGGTCTGCTTGGAGCCTGAAGGGGTGGGAGGGAACGCCAGGGGAGCGCAGGAACAAGGCAGACAGAGCAGACCCACTCTTCCACTGCAGAACACCGAGAAATGCCAAGTTCGTGGCCCCTGGATTCCAAACGTGTCTGACCTTAACTCCTGCCACTTGCCCTTCGGCTCACTCTGCTCCGTCCACAGCACGTCTTTGCTGCTCCTTCAGCAGTCGGGCGCGCTCCCATGTCCGGGCCTTTTATTTCTTTACTCAGATGTCATCTTTTCAATGAGACAGAGCCAGGGCAAGGGTGAGGGGTCAACGTGGCCTTCTCTGATCCCTCTGTATAAACTGTCGACTTGCCCCCACCCAGTACTCCCACCCTCCTCCTAAAGCATGGAACACCACCTCAGTATTTATCTTATTGTCCAACGTCCTCGATTGGAATGAAAGTGCCGTGAGGGCAAGAACTGTCTTTGCCCTGTGGGAGGGTGCGGAGGTGGATGGGTGGGCAGATGGATTGGGGAGGGGTGAAGGTGTAGAGGGATGGACGATGGATGGATGGATGGATAGATGGATAAGTGAGGCCACAAGTTCGATAGGTTTCGCCTTTTACCTGTTCTCAGACTAAGTGAAGTGTGTTGCAGCCTTAGAAGAAGCCATCAGAGCAACCTAACACCATCCTGGTAACACATGAGCTGCACAGGACACACTATTAAAAAGAAGAAGAGGAAAAAGTGGCTTAAATAAGAATGAAAATGGACGCTGCTGTTCCTACTAGGCCTGGTAACCCCAGCAGGCTTTATTTACGATGCCTTTTATGAGACAGCATTGGAGAGACTGAAGTCACTCTGAGGTCCAGGAGCCGGCCACTAGGGAGGGCAGGGTTGGGGGGCAATAGTTAAGGTGTGCCCCTGCCCCATGCTGAGGACTTAGGGTGGGGTGAGTGATCACGAGGCAGCACTCTGGGCTTTGGACCCAAATAGGACTCCCCGGGAGGTCTCCGCCTTTCAGACCCTCAGCGAGCACCTGGGGAGGAGGTGTGAGGTGGGTGGTGGGACCGGCCCTCTCTCAGACGGGGAGCCTTGACCCCTGCAGAAGGGGCTCTGCACGTCCCTCTGCCTTCTGAGCGACCATGTTGCTCTCCTCGGAGTAAAGGCCCTGTAGGTAATCAGCAACAGCAGGTTCTAGCGATTCGTCAGTCAGTCAAAACTCCCACTTGCAGCGTGAGTCACCTTCAATTTCCTGCCTGCCTGCCTCTTCCCTGATTGACCCGATACATTCGGGACGCTTTATTGCTTTTGGCAAAAAAAAAACTGCCATTAAGATTTACAGAGCCCAAAGCCTGTACAGAGTAATCTTCATAGTAATTCACACAGTGAATTTCAAAAGATGAAAAGTTAGCATTTCAGAGGTAATTTCATAAAAAGGATTATCAGATTAATCACTGCGTCAATTTAATAGTAGTGTCTAAAATAATTAATTAGCTTTCTTGGACTCAGCAGTGCAAAAAGGGGCTCTGAAAGGTATAAAAATGGTTGTGTCAGATGGTATGTTTTGGGCAATAGATCTTGAGAGAATTCTTGTTGGAATTACCCCGTGCGTGGAATGTCTGTCGTGGGTTCTGTGGCACAGACACAATAATAAGGGGGTGGGGGAGGAGAGCGGAACGCTCTGGGCGCGCCGGCGTCTCTCGGAGGCTCTTTGGATGTGACTGGATGTGACTGGCAGAGGCTTGTCTGCCCCTGCTGAACAAGGCTGACCTGCCACGTGTTGGATTGTCCTGCAGCCCCTGGAAAATGTGTCTGGCCACACTGCGTGTTGACAGGCTGCTCTGAGGAGAGGCAGGTGTGAGTTGCAGCCCACTTGTGAAATTACCTGTGAGAACTCTGAGATGGAATAAGATCAGCTGGGCCAGGGCTGCAAACAGTCTGAAGGTTTCCATAGCAACACAGCACTCAATCAGCCGCCACATGTCAGGGCAAGGCTGTGTCCTCAGTGGGAGTTATGGATTGTCTTGCAACCCCTGCAAAGAAAAAAAAAAAAACACTATGCTGCAGTCCTAACCCCTAGGTCCCTCAGAATGTGACCTTATTCAGAGGTAAGGTCTTTACAAAGGGAATCAGATTAAAATGAGGTTATTAGGGTGGTTCCTAATGCAATATGACTGGTATCTTATTAAAATGGGAAAAATTGAAAAAAACCACACAAAATAAAGGAAAATCCCTATCCGTCCACACAGAGCTGCATGGGAACATGAAGGCAGAGATCGGGGTGATGTTTCTATAAGCCAAGGAAGGCCAGCTTGTCACCAGATCTAGGAGAGAGGCCTGGAGCAGATTCTTCACCAGAATCCTCAGAAGGAACCCACGTGCCCGCCCTACCCCTTGATCTTGGACCTCTAGCCTCCAGAACTGTGACAATAAATTTCTGTTGCTTAAGCCACCTAGTTTGTAGTACTTCCTTATGGCCGACCTGGGAAACTAATTCAGTGGGGCATTGGGGAGACTTGGGTGTCATTGGCTTTAACATTCCTGTACTTTTTTAAAGACTATTTTTTAGAGCAGTTTTAAGTTCCCAGCAAAATTGAGAGGAAGGTACTGTGATTTCCCATCTACCCCCCGCCCCACACAGGCACAGCCTTCCTGACCATGAATATCAGGCACCAGCGTGGTCCGTCTGTTACAATGGAGGAACCTGCACTGACTCATCGCTCTCACCCGGAGTCGCGGTTCTCATTCCGGTCTGCTCTTGGTGGTGGACATTCTGTGGGTCTGGAAAAATGTATGACATTTGTGCACCATTATGGTATTTTATGGAATCGTTTCACTGTCTTAAAAATCCTCCCTATTCATCCCCCCTTCCTCTAACCCTGGCATCCACTGATTTTTTACTGTCTCCATAGTTTTGCCTTTTCTGGAATGTCATGTACTTGATCATATAGTATGTTGCCTCTTGCACTTAATATTCATTTAAAGTTCCTCCATGCCTTTTACAGCCTTATAGCTCACTTCTTTTTAGCACCAAATAACATTCCATAGTTCAGAGGTACTACAGTCTACCCATTTCTATATTATTTTCTTTAAAAAACATTTTTAAAAACCCCACCAGCTCAGGACAGAATGAAAAGATATGACAAATCTGGACTTCTGGCCAAGATGTAAGCATAGGTAGATACACTTTACTTCACATAACCAAAAGAGAAAAAAAAAACAAATTTAAAAACAAAAAACAACCAGAGCTGACAGGAAATGAAACTGCATGGAAGTCCCACAACCAAGGAGTTGCAGTACAAACATTCATTCAGACAGGTGGGGGGGTGGGGATGGGCTGGGTGGAGAGGACTCAAGGCAAGGTGGTGGCTGGCGGACTGGGAGGTCCCACATTCCCGTGTGGATAAACTGGGAGGAATAACTCGAGAGAGAGACAGACTGCACAACCCAGGGCCCCAGCGCAGGCAAATAAAGTCTCAACCCTCTGACTGAAAACACCTGTGGGGGTTGAGGCGGTGGGAGACACTCCCAGCCTCACAGGCAAGTTCGTTGGAGAGACCCACAGGATCCTAGAACATATGCAAGCCCACCCACCCGGGAATCAGCATCAGAAGGGTCCAGTTTGCTTGGGGGAAGTGGAGGAAGGGACTGAAATCTGACAGAAAGTGGAGCAAGAACCATTGTTCCCTCTCGGACCCCGCCCCTACACACAAAGTCACAATACGGCGACTGGGTTGTCCCGCCCTGGTGAACACCTAAGGCTCTGCCCCTCACTACGTAACAGGTGCGTTAAGACAAAAGAAAATGGCCCAAATGAAAGAACATCAAAGCTCCAGAAAAAAATACATCTAAACGATGAAGAGATAGCCAACCTATCAAATGCACAGTTCAAAACACTGGTAATCAGGATGCTCACAGAAATGGTTGAGTATGGTCACAAAATAGAGGAAAAAGTGAAGGCTATACAAAGTGAAAGAAAGGAAAATATACAGTGGACCAATAATGATGGGAAGGAAACCAGGACTGGAATCAACAGTTTGGACCAGAAGGAAGGAAGAAATATTCAACCAGAACAGAATGAAGACAGAAGAATTAAAAAAAAAAAAAAAAAAAAAAAAAAAAAAAAAAAAAAAAAAAAAAAAAAAAAAAAAAAAAAAAAAAAAAAAAAAAAAAAAACGAGAGGCTGAGGAACCTCTGTGACTTTAAAAATTCCAACATCCAAATCATAGGGGTGCCAGAAGGAGAACAGGAAGACCAAGAAACTGAAAACTTATCTGAAAACATAATGAAGTAGAACTTCCCCAATCTGGCAAAGGAAACAGACTTCCAGGAAGTCCAGGAAGCTCAGAGAGTCCCAAAGAAGTTGGACGCAAGGAAGCACACACCAAGGCACATCATAATTACATTATCTAAGAATAAAGATAAGGAGAGAATCTTAAAAGAAGCCTAAGGAAGGGAGAGAGTTATTTACAAAGGAGTTCCCATAAGACTATCAACTAATTTCTCAAAAGAAACCTTACAGGCAAGAAGTAAGGGGCTGGAAAGAAGTATTCCAAGTCATGAAAGGCAAGGACCTACATCCAAGATTGTTCTATCCAGCAAAGCTGTCATTTAGAATGGAAGGGCTGATAAAGTGCTTCACAGATAAGGTCAAGTTAAAGGAGTTCATCATCACCCAAGCCCTAATTATATGAAATGCTAAAGGGACTTATCTGAGAAAAAGATAAAAAGTATCAATAGTAAAATGACAACAAACAGCTATCAACAACTGAACCTAAAAAAACAAAAACAAATTAAGTAAGCAACTAGAACAAGAACAGAATCACAGAAATAGACATCACATGGAGGGTTATCAGCAGGGAGCGGGATGGGGGAAAATACAGAAGATAAGAAGCATAAATGGTAGGTACAAAATAGACAGGGGGAGGGTAAGAAGAGTATAGGAAATGGAGAAGCCAAAGAACTTACATGTATGACCCATGGACATGAACTAAGGTGAGGGAATGCTGGTGGGGGTGGGGGGACAGCGTAGAGAGGAATAAAAGGGAGAAAAAAATTGGGACAACTGTAATAGTATAATCAATAAAATATATTTTAAAAGATATGACAAATCTGGATGGTAGGTAAAAGTATTCTCAATACTTCCTCACAAAGAATGAAAGAGACTCAGGTTCTTCCTGCTGGGGTTGCTGACTGGGCAGGCTCTGAGCTGGAGCTGGTGGGCCTGTGGCCTCCACGTGGGGGCAGCCTGCTGGAAGGGAACAAGCCGAGGGCCGAGGGGACACCACCGCGGCATGTGCACCTGGACCCAGCTGGACAGGTGTTTTGATTACACGAGCTTAAAACAATTCATGGCTTTGGGTCCCAGCAATTCTACTTTGAATGTGATTTTCTGGGCAGTGCCTTCCTCCCCTATAAATTAAGAAAATTCATCCCTGGCCAGTGTGGCTCAGTTGGTTTGAGTATCATACTGTAACTGAAAGGTTGAGGGTTCGACCCCTGGTCAGGACACACACCTAGGTTGTGGGTTCGATCTCTGGTCTGCATGCATATGGGAGGCAACCAATTGGTGTCTCTCTCTCACATCGATGTTTCTCTTTCTTCCTTCTTCTCTCTCTTACTCCTTCTCTAAGAGCAATAAAAAAATGTCCTCAAATGAGTATGAAAAAAAGAAAACCCAGCCTTGAAAGGTTTTGAAGATCAAGCACAAGAAGACTGAAGTGACCTGGAAAGTGCCAGACAATCAGTAAGTATTTGGTTAGATGCTCCGTAGGCCATGTTGAACTTCTGGGAGAAGCTCTGGTCCCAGCAACGCAGCGGTACCAACAACCAGCCCTATTCTCACCTCAAGCCCTTGTTGACCTTGTGAGGGTTGGGGTCGGCTTCTGCCAGCTTTTGTAGCCTGGGTGCCCCCTCGGAGAATGATGGCCAGTTCCTTCAGAAAGGGCATGGTTATGGTTTTAGAGATATACTTGCCATCGGGGCTGTTCTGTTTCAACTCCTGAAGGGAGCTCACTGGGCTGAATTTTCACAGATTGGTCTGTGTTCAGCTATTATCCAATCTTTAAGAAGGAATTGGTTTTCTTTCTTGCTTTGAAAGATTTTATTTATTTTTAAAGAGATGGGAAGGCAGGGAGAAAGAGAGGGAGAGAAACATCCATGTGTGTTTCCCTCTCACACACCCCCAGCCAGGGACCTGGCTCACAGCCCAAGCATGTGCCCTGACTGGGAATTGAACCAGTGACCCTTTGGTTCACAGGCCAGTGCTCAACCCACTGAGCCACACCAGCCACGTGGGAATTGGTTTTCTATTGTAACACTGCCTGACCTGTGTATATTTTAGACTATGGAAAAAAATGGCCTCTAAATGGTTCCCTAAATTACTACACCATTATGCTCCTAGAATGTTTTTGCCAACAGTCAGGGAAATGGGACAAAATCCCTATGCCCAGGCAGCTTTGTCTTTACACACTAAGGATTCAGCAAGGAAAGGGAACTGCTTAATGATGCAGAGAAAGGAAGCTGCTTCAAAACCTCTTCCTGATAGTAAGACACAGGAAGAAAAGGAAAAGGAGGAAACGAATGTCTTCAATGCCCTGAACAAGGGGGATGTAGGATTGGCCACAGGAAGACTTCCTCCATCACCATTCCCACCGCTAGATGCCCCTGAAATAGGGCCCAGGGGGCACTAGCCCCACCCTGGAGTGAGGAAGGAATGGTCTCCCCCTCAAACACCTGGCAGGGCACCCAGTTTGGCCAGGGAGCACCCCTATCTGAGTCAGGGCAATTCCCTTCAAGGCAATACTTGACAGAATAAAGCAAGACTACTATTGGGCCCATTCTTTGTTTTCCACTTCCGGTTTACTGAATTGAAAGAGTTCCTACCCCTCAAATAGGGAGGAGCCTCCGAAAATAGCAGGTCTCATCACTTCCATTTTTGCCACTCACCATCCACCCTGGGCAGTTGCAACAAGCTCTCCTTAACATCTGGTGCACAGCAGAGGAAAGGTGGCTAGTTATGAATAGGCTAATGAAGCGGCTTATTGCCTCCATGAAGAGTATCCCAGTGAAACCCCCAACCCAGCCGGGGCAATTCTCTTGCCAGAGTCCTACTAGACCCTGAATAGTGGGGACCTAGCTCTCCTAGGGCTTTATAGAAGGTGCATATTGGAGGGGCTTAAGAAAGGGGTGCCTAAACAGAAGACACCGATGACCTCTGGGTGCCTGACCAGTACAGGGAGTGAAGCTTCTTCCACAACTGTGAAAGAAGCTTCTACAGGCTTCCATGGGCTGAGAAAAAGGAGTCTGAGGGGCAGCGAGGTGAGAGGGAAGCAGCCAACTGAAGCGGATCCTTCAGTGAGAGATTTACTTCCAACTGCCTCTTCCTCTATACCCCTCCTGGGGAAGAAGAGCGGAAGCCCCTTCCTCACAGCACTGCAGAGAGCGGAGCCCTGGCCCCAGCCCCCGCTTCAGTCCCACCCCCTGTGGTGACTTCCCGCTCCCCTTTGCTTCCCTGTCTCAGAGGGCTGGTCCCCACTACCAGGGGTGGGGGGTGTGGGCATTTAGGGGAGGCCTCCAGGTCTAGGAACTCAGGCTCCTGGACAGTCAGTCGCCCACCCGTTGGGCAGCTGGCCTGCTCTCTGTCCTTCACAAGCTTACGCTTGGGCTCCACCGCCAGAGCGGAGGGCCTCCAGGAGGAGGGCCCGTAAATCCTACACTTGGGCTTGGAGAAAGAAGTCGACCCCTTCTCTTGTCTTTGCAAGCAGTGTAATTTACTTCCTGCTTTTAGACATTTCCATATTTCTTCCCTGCGAGATCTCAAATGCCATGTTGGGGTTTTGGACCTGGAATGGGGAACTGAGGAGGGCTGGTTTGGGGTGGGGGGGGCAGTGGGATGCAGGAAGCAGATATCTTAGATATAAGCTGTTTCGGGGCACAACTTTTACTAACTTGGGAAGTAAATTGTTTGTCAACTTGGATCCTAAAGTAGTGCAATCGCTCACTCTCCCCCGGGAGGGGAGTCAAGTCCAGATGGTGCCATCCAGTTCCCGTGCGCGCTGGCAAGGTCACTGGAAGGGCCAGCTGGCGGCTTTCTCGTTATTGTAGAGTTATTTTATTTTATTCTTTAACATTCTACTGATTAAAGTCCTTAAATCTCAAGAGGCCAGATGGAAGCCAAATAATATAGTCCTTTTGGTTTCCTTTTAATGAGATCAGGATTGAGAGAGGCCTGGGAACAGAGGTGGAGGAGCCCAGCTGGGTACCCGGGGGGATGGGAGGGCTTTTCTTGATTTACTTCCATCCTCTTCACCGCGGGGAGTGTCGTCAGTCCCTGTTTTCCAAAAGACGCTGGTAATGGTTTCCATTGGACTTTGCGCTTCACAAGCTTCAATTAAAATTTGACCCAGCTTGAGGGGTGGGGAGGCTGAGGCCTGTTAGGACATTTGACCCTGAAATCCCCCAGGTCCTCCTGCTTACTGGGGAAGGGGGGGTGCTGGTTGGCATAGGAGCGTGGAGGGGACACTGAAGATGTGCTGAGCCTTCCCCCTGGGTCCTGCTGCCTGGGGACTGACATGGAGGTGCAGCTTCCGGACCTGTCCCCAGCAGCCCGACAGCAGCGGGGCCAGCGGGCTCCCGGTTCTGCTGGGCTGCAAGGGTCTGCCCCGGCCACCTCGGTCTCAGCCAAGCGGACAGGAGATGGTCACGGCCGCACTGCCGCCGCTGCACCCACGTCTGCTCGGGGTCTGCCAGGAGTCGCCTCGCCCTCACGGTCATCTAGTGAAGGGGTGAGGGAGGGCAGGCGGGGTCGCCTCAGCCAGGTGGGGTCGCCTCAGCCAGGTGTGTGCGCTCGGAAGCAGCCGCAGGCACGTTGGCTTTGTAGAGAGGGGCCGCCACAACCCCAGGCCCTCCCACGGGGCCTCTTAGGGTCTCACTCTCAGTTGTCGCCATTTTATTTCGCAGGCAGTTTAGCGCCAGCTGTGTACAGAACCTCGTATTAGACTCTGGGGAGCAAAAAGGAAACGGGAAACGCGTCGGCCCTTGAGGATATTCTAGAATGGTCAGGAAACACAAATCGAGGCACTAAGTGACCTGAGAACAAAACCAGTCCGACAGTGCGTATTTATGATGCATACGCCACAAGGCTTGAGAAGATGGGGCAGAGGAGGCTAATCGGAGGTGACAGTAAGAGTTCAAGCACCCCAGCATGCAGCGCACAACCGTAACTCAGGGAGAGAGTGGTTACTAAACAGAAAACGGCCCGCTCCCAGCAAGAAGGAAGGGAGCGTGCGCCTGCGCCTGCGCACACGGTGCTGCGAGCCCCGGAGTTCGTGCACCCTGGCTCACTGGGGGACCACGGCTCTCAGACCTGGGCGTGCAGAAGAAACATCTGAGGACCTCGTCAGAAAGCACAGATCACGCGGTCCCCCTCTGTGGGTTCCGCTTCAGTAAACTGGAGTGAGCCCTACTCGTCGTTTCAAATGAGGTCCGCAGGTGGCTCTGTTGTAAGAGGTGTTGCGACCACACTTTGGGGACCACGCTTTTAGGGGCTCAGACCACGGCCCTTCCCTATAAACCTAAGGGAACATTAAGGAGGTGATTTTCCAGTTTAAGACTTCCACAGGGCAGCCCCCCCCCCCCCAACACACACACACACACCACCAGGCAAGCCACACAAACCCATACACCACACACACACACACACACACGCACGCACGCAAGCACGCACGCGCACACACGCGTCCTGGACCAGGACCCGTGGGAGGAGTCCGTCATCCGTGACGCAAGTCAAGGCAAATGTGAGACGAGGCAGCGAAGCAGCAAGCGGGTGGCGGAGGGTGGCTCGCCGCGCGCGCTTCTGTCATTAGAGACGAAGTGCGTCATTGCCTCACTCTGGCCCGGCTGAGCCGGAAGGTGAGGGCCCCTGGCTATTGTTCCTTTAGCAGCTCTGCTGCGAAACAGCCTCTCACCTCGGGACTGAGATTTATTGATCTCATTTTGCAGACGGAGAAAATAGATACAGGGAAGGAAAGTCATTAACCAGAGGTGAAAGCTGCGAGGCCCCGAGCATACTAAATGTTAAATAAATTCGCTGATGGACGAGGAAGGCCGGAAATGACACTGAAGTGTTGCAGCCGGATTCCTTCCTCTGAGGCCCCCAGCAGTGGCTGGGCAGGGGCCAGAGACCGGGGCCAGACTGGACTGGCCCTTTCCTCTCCGGGGGCAGGCCCAGCGGAGGAGAGGCCTCTGGCTTCCTGGGCACTTGTTGGTGCCCCCCACGGCCCTCCCCAGCGAGGGCAGAGCAGCTTCTGGCAGGAGAGGGCCAAACACCAGGGACCGCTAAAGGGGTGTAAAAACGTCCCCCATCCCGGGAGCCATTGGCACAGCCTGGAAAGGCTTAATATCTGGCATGGCTTAGAGTAACCTCTTGGACACCGACAGAAGCTCCGAACAGCCGGCAGGGCTGGTGCTTGAACAGCCACGGGGACCAGAAGGAGGAGAGTCCATCATTTTCCTTTTTCCCTCTCCCCACCCAGGACCAGGCAGACCTAGGTCAGCAACAGGCTTTGAGGAGGACAGAATTTAGGAAGAGAAGTTTCTCCGGGGGCCTCCAGCTGGGACTCCTATAGTTCCCAGAAAGCCTTCTAAACAGTCCCTCCTGCTGACAGGCTTCCTCTGCCCACAGCCACCCCACCCCTCGAGCCCCTCTGAGTGCTTTTCTAAGACCCAGAGAACTCAGGGGGAGATGCCTACTGAGGTTCCATATTGGCGGGGAAGGGGGAGGGGCAGTTGATCTCGAAAAGGGTCTTCTAGAGACATGGGCCACAGAGTCTGCATTCTGGGTGGCCTCGAGGGATCCAGGAGCCTGCAGAATGAGGGGCTTGGCAGCTTCCTGGGCTAGTCCCAGCGCTTGAGCCCGCGGTAGGGGATGAAAACCAGTCAGGTTTCTTTTGCCCACAATTCCCCATGTCACCAGAAAGTAGTGGTCAGCGGCCTCAGTGTCATGGGGAAGCAGGAACAACAGCACAACAGCTGTTGTGGCTGAGAGCACTCCAGCATGTCAGGCAAAGGGCCCTGGTGCTACTGCCTGGACTTCTCCCACCGGGTCCGAGGTGTCTCCTAGGTAAGGGCCACCAGGTGAGGGAGGGAGGCAGGGGGTGAAGGGCACATCCTGGCTGCTTCTGCTTCCCTCACAGCTCAGAGCTCTTTAGGACCCTGATTTTTCAGTGTGTGGTGGCAGAAAGGGAGAAGAAGGGGCACTGAGCGCTGGGAGGGTGCAGGTCGGGGAGGAGTCGGGCCTGCTAAGCCAGGGCTTGCCCAGAGGCTGAGATGCCAGCGGCCTTAGGATTCAAGCCAAGAGCAGGTGGCCATTAGATCCCAGGCTCCTGGCCCCCCAGCTTGCGAAGCCCCTGAGGGAAACCTGGCACCTTTCCCGATGCCAGCTGCACAGCCTGGCACCAAGTCCCCCACCCAGGAGAGCCCGCGTACACGCGGCTGCTCAGGGGACTGGATGCATGACTCACTCCCTGCTTGCTAATCACTCCCCTCTCCTTCGCCTCACATCTCTCACAGCCTTCCTTCCCAAGAGAAAAGCATGCCCATCTGACACCTCGCCTGTCCTGCTGCTGCTCCCGCTCTGCGCTACTGCCCCCAGCCCCGGCCCCAGCCCGCTCCAACCTCCACCACAACAACGGTCCCGCGTGGCCACCCTCACCCCATCTGGTGCTGTCACGGTGAGCCTGGCACCTGGTAGGCAGGCTGTGTGACCTCCTGCTCACTTCCACACCGAGGGCACAGACCCCGGGTTCGGGGCGTCTGTCAAGAGGAGTAGCAGAGCGCAGTGGCCAAGCGCTCCCTTTTCAGGCCATCGTTCGGCCTTTTCAGGACCTTTGGCATCTCCCTAAAGGAAGCCAGGACAGGACGGCTCCTGGCTTTATCTCGGCTTCGACCAGAGGCTGGAAGAAGGGACCGGCCAAGTAGGTCCCGGGACTGTCAAGGACCTGGCACCACGGAGCTAGCCTGATGGGGACAAACGACCACTTCCTACAGTGCAGCCAGGGCTCCAGTGGGCAGTCTGGACTTCGAGATTGGGCTGTGACACCACACCAAGCAGGACACCGGGCACTCGCTGGCCCCTCGGGGCTTCTGTAAAATGAGACAATCCAGCTGTTTCATCCCCAAGACCACTCCTAAATTTTCTGAGCCGGGGCAAGGAACAAAATCTCTCCTAACAGCCAAGTGGTCTGCAAAGCACACACTACTTCACGTGGTGTTTCACTATATAAAGAATTCTTTCGTTCCGTCAGGCTGAACACAGAAATGGCTTCACAGGCCTGACGCCTAGCCGGTCACAGAGGACCCTGCATTAGGAGGGCCCTGGGCTTGGTTTAACGCTCTGCTGTCGCTGTCTTTACATTCCTGAGCAAGGGGCCCCACATTTCCACTTTGCACTGGGTCCTGCAAATCACGCAGGTGGTGTTGGCCTAAAATGCTTAGGATGTTGGTCAACGGGGAGCAGTGTGGATGTGTCTGCAGTGGCTTGTTCCGTGGGGTTTTGGCATCTGGAACACAGGAGTTGGGCATTTCCTCATTTTCAGTGCCCAGGGAAGCAGGAGAGGGTCAGCCAATTAAGGAAGTGCTTGGTGAGCTTGGGCCGGTGTGGCTCAGTTGGTTGGGGTGTTGTTCCATAAACCAAAAGGTCCCAGGTTCGATTCCCGGTCAGGGCACATGCCTAGATTTCAGGTTCTGTCCTGGTCTGGTCAGGGTGCATGCAAGAGGCAACCAATCGCTCTCCCTCTCCCTTCCTTCCCCTCGCTCTAAAATCAATAGTCATGTCCTCAGGTGAGGATAAAAATAAATAAATAAATAAAGTGCTTGGTGAGAGTTAAACTCTTCAAGAAGACGGTGAATCCTGTATGCATAGCAGCTACTACCCTTGGGGTCAGTCACAGCCATAGCTCTGGGGTCATTCAGACATCTGTAGTGACAGGCTGCCACTATTGCCTAGTGTCCATCCTCTCCTTTTCCCCGGTGCTAGGGTTATTAGCAGGCGACGGCCACTGTGAGTAAAAACAGCTTTCCCCAGAACCCTTTGCAGCTATATGTGTCCATGCAATTAAGTGCTGGCCAATGGGATGTACCTCGAAGCATCCACCACCATCCAGGAGCCTTAAGAAACAGTGGGTATGTGTCCCTTCTTCTGAGCCATGTGGCAGGAGCACTTTAAACCTTTAGACTAAGATCTGAAGACATCAGAAAAATGCACTATTTGTTATTGCACAATAGGAATTTATGTAAGAGTGAACTGGCACTTAGTTGTCTTTAATATTCAGTTCTTGGAACAGGAAGGTTAGACTGGTGTCCCATCTTTAAAAGGGATGCAGGTGGGGGGAGCAGGAATAAGTAAAATCTCAGGCGTGTGCAATGAAAAGAGCCAAGCAGGGTACGGGGGATGGTGAGTGACAGCGGTGCCCGGTTAGGGCGGCCAGCAAGGGTCCCAAGGAGGCGGTGTTTGAGCTATTCCAGTAGCTGGGGGAAGAGCCCTCCGGCGAGAGGGCTATGTTCAAATTGTTTTGCCAGAAGAGGGACTCTGACTAAAATTCAGAACTACATCCCAGCTGTCTGTTGTCGCCTCCATCTGGATGTCCCGAGGGCAGCTCCAGCTCCCTGTGCTTTACTCTGACCCGGCCCCTCTTCCTCCGAGCGCTGTTTCCATTGTCAGTGCCCCCAGCTGCAGTCTAGACTGCCGTCTTGGAGTTGCGCACCCCAAGTTCCCAAGCCGTGGCCATTTCTTCCACAAACGCTCTCCGATCTTTTCTGCCACCTCTGGAGCCCAGGCCCTGGGTGGCCGAGTGGCCTCACAGGCCTTCCTGCCCGCAGCTGCTCCAGCTTCTGTCCGTCTTCAAGACTGTGTCGGTTGTCTTCCTCAAGCACTACTTTGGCTTAATGCGTCTCTCAAAAAGAGTCAGAATCTCTACAACTAAAGCCCACAGCCCTTGGCCCAGTACCCAAGGCCCACCTGCCCTTCCAGTCCCATCTTCCATGCTCCTCTAAACACAGCTCAGTGGGTTCCCCGTAGTGTTCCAGAGACAGCCCCGACTCTCCTGTCTTCGTGTCCTGAGTTTGGCCGCTTCCTCCTGCTACTGAAATTCAATGGCCATTTCTCCCATGATGTCTCTCCTCAGCTTCTCACTCACCAGGGCTTTCTCTCCCTTTGACCCGTAAAATTCTATTTGCACCATTTTCTTTCCCGGACCTTTTAAATCATTAAAGCAATATGACATTGAGGAAAGAGTTGACAATGAAAAAGCAATCATCCATATGCCCATTTCAACAAGTGGTGAATTCACATCTGAGTGGGGTAAAGAGCATGGTGAGTGAAAAAAGATATTTTTTACTAGTCCTTGCTGATCTGCATGCATATTTTTACATAATGGTAATCACAGCAGACAACTTCATTTTCACTTCTACCCAACATTTCCTCCACCTTCCTACAGTCTTTTCAAAGTTAAAGGAGTTCTAAAAAGAGGTCAAAATAAGTCTGAGTGTCTCGTTCAAGGGTGTCTCTCACAGGGTTGATAGTGGGCCCCTGGATGGATTTGTTTTCTAGCTATTATATGCTAGAAGCTTTCTGAGTAAAAAAGGGTATCTTAAATCTTCTCTGGATTCCTAGCACTTAGCAAACTACCTTGACAAATATTTATTGGATGAATAGATAAGTAAATGGCGAAATGCAAACAATGAACATCTTTGGGCACAACTTTTTTCCTGTCAGTCATTCTCCTAGGATGTATTTTCCTGGGTGCCATCAGCTGAAGAACAATGGTCCTTGGGGGTTGGTGCGGGCCACTGCACATTGCGGCAGATTGTGTTTTTTTCAAGAACAGCCATATCGATATATCCTGTCCTACATGCTCTGAGGTGCGACATCCTTCCATTGAGAGGTGGGGTTTATGTTCCTTCCTTCTGAAATCGGTCAGTTCTTTGCAGCTTCTTTGATCAGCAGAACGCAGGGGGACAAACACAGAGCCCTCAAGCCTAGGTCAGAGAGGTAATATGCTTCTGTCCCCCCTCCTCCTCTTTCCCAAGGTATTTGCCCTTGGGATTCAGCCACCACGTTATGAGGAAGCCCAGGCCACCTGCGGACATTCTGTGCACATCACCAGGTAGGTCCCCCAGGCAACAGCCAGCGTCAGCCACTAGACGTGGGAATGAACCAGCCTTAAGCTAACTCACTATGCCAGCCCCAGGCCTGTGGGGCAGAAAAGGGCCATCCCCACTGGGCCCTATCTGAATTCCTGACCCCTGGAGAGAGGGATTGAATGATTATCATCATTCTGGGGGAATTCGTTGCACAGCAGGAGTGACTAAAACGCACTCGTAGCACCATGTTGTTTGTGTTCCTAAAGGGCTGTACCAATGAGCAGTGCCACTGGCAGGGCGGGGTGGGGGGCAGACTCGCCACAACTTCCGGAGCCCTGGACCTTGGTCTCTTTGTGGGCACTGACCCCATTGTCTCCACCACTCACCTCCACTTCTAAACGGTGAGCAATTGGAGGGGACACATCACAGCTCTGAGCAGGCAAATGCTTGTACGTTTGTACATTCGTTCAAAGTATGCACGACTAGGGAATGCATTTGAGACCACCCTGGCCAGGACGCACGGACTGTGGCCGTGGACTAACTTGATTTCCTCATCAGAGAAAGCAGATTCCAGAGAAGCAGCTCAGGAAACACACCCTCTGGTTCAGGTAGATGCACATGTGGAGAAAACACCCGTGTTTCGGAGAACAGGGTAATGGTGTCCTGTGGCCAGATCTCAGCGCTCACAGCCCTCTGCCCTTGCGTCCGCCCCAGGACAGCTCCCGCTGGGAGGCTGTGGAACCGCCAGCTCTGCATCTGACCGAGAAACTACTGGCAGGCATGAATCTAGATGGCTCCCCGCCCTCCCTGCCCCCTGCCACACACACACTCCCCACTCCCGAATGCTTTCATGGAGCCCAGCAAAGAGGGACGCATGGAAGCGCAGAGTGGGCCCCCTGGCCTGCCCTTCTGTGAGTTTAGATCCCACTGCCAACTGCCAGCCCTTGCTTCTCTTCTCTGCCACACTCACCTACCAGCCAGAGAGGTCTTTCAGCGTGGAAAGCACACTCACTGAAAATTCCAGTCCTTTTCAAGTGAATTCTGTCTACTTAACCCAACGATTAATTCAACAAATATTTAGCGAGCACCTAATACACACCTGCCCTCAAGGACCCCGAGGGAGCTGCGGTGTAGTAGAAATGGCCACCGCTCACAGGGGTTCCATCTGATAGGGCCGCAGGTCCCCCTGGGCATCTGTTCCTGCGTCACCCCGCCACCGCACCTGCCAGGGTTGGGTCAGAGGCCGGGCCGGCAATAGTCGTGGATCCCTCTTTAACAGAAACCACTGAGGGTGGGACTATGGGGAGGGGGTGTGCATGGGGACAGAGTTGTGAGGTGGGAAAAAGCATGAACTGATTCGGAGTGATACAGTAGCTTAAAGGAAATAGAGTTGCTCTGACTACACAGGAAATACCTAGTGTCCAGTTTAAGGGACACTATTCCAGGACACAGACTTTGCCTCCAAGTCCTGTCCAAGGCACTTGGTTTAAGTGGTGTCTAACCGCCACTTTAAGGTATTTAACCAGGAATTTTCAAGATGGCATTAAAAAGAAATCAAAGAACTCAAGCAGAACATTTAACTGGAAGTGAAGTATTGTACTGACTTTATTTTTAAGCGTGGTTAACAAACTTGAGATGGAAGCCATACTTACATTAACTTTCTCAAACCACCAGGTTTGGGGGCTGGTGGCTTCAGTTCAGACTTCTTTCTGCCAAGTCTCACGTTCTGGAGTGGGCTGGACTCCTCCTCTGCCCCTCGGGCCGTCCAGTGGATGATACCCCTCCCCATTAGGAACACAAGGGCCTTTCTTTGCAGTTGGAGCTCGGTAAGCGAATGCCTGTATCCCGGGCCAAACCCTCACAGCTCGGCCTGACTCCAGTTTATACACCACGTGCTGAGGAAGCACCGTGCCTGGCTGCTGCTCCTGCAAAAGCAAGCTCTGCCCCCAACAGAGCAGATCACCACCTTCTGACTTTCCTCCTATGGGTCGCAGTTCATGAAAGCAGAGTCTGATTCAGGGTTGTTATTTTTTCCCTCTCGTTCAGAAATGGGAAAGGAAGGAGAATGTGTTTTCTTGGTGGACCACAAAGCCCAGCCTCCGGGATACAAGGAGGGTACTGTTGACGACTGGGCGCCGGCCAGGGCCGGGCTGGGGGGAGCAGCGAGGGAGGAGGCGGCAGCCACAGCTGGGCTAGGCTGCCTGTGGGGGGGGGGGGGTGAGTGTCAAGGCCATGAGACAGTTGCTTTACAACGCCAAAGGGGCCATCTCCTAGTTTTACACTAACATATTATTTTGAAAGACTTTTCCAAAGCCATTTTTTCCACTACCTAAAAGCACAGCCATCCATATTCTCATGTTTAGCTTCTCAGTGATCTCTGGTATGAGGAGTTACCTTTATCTTAATCAGAAATCATGGGTAAAAAGTTAACTGCTCTGCCCCACCAGTGACGAAGCTCAGTCCTTCCAGTTATAACAGCCCATCTAGGCCACTGGCTCTTCCAGACTTCGGCATACTCATTTTGTCGTGGGGCATGGGAAAATTTACCTATAGCTTTAAATTCCACCCATAGTGGTGCACAGGGCTGTTTGTGTGTGACTTTGCTATGAAGTATCTTTGGGGTCACTGCTGTCCCGGATGCACAGGGTCCCAGAGGCACACAAAGCTGTTCCCCATGCCCATCTGGCTGTATCGGACTCTTCTTCCTGACCCCAACTGAGGTGCCATTGCTGCAGAATCCATAAGTTGTCCCCCACGTCAGTGTAGCCTATTCACTGTAGAAATGAAATTACTGCTCGCCATCAGGGATCAAATTAGAGACGTGACTCCGAGCTAACACCTAAGAATCCTGTAGACTTGGCAGGAAGCCCCCGTCATACCCAGTGTAAGATGTGGCAATGTCACCAGGGCCAAGGTGCTGACTGTGCAAGCCCCTCTCACTCTAAGTGTGCGGACAAGTCCCCACACAGGCGCTACCCAGGAGCCTTCTTGCCAGAGAGCTCGGCCCTCTGCTGCCTATCCTCACACACAGTCTAGGGACAGAAGGGATAGAAGCCATCCAGAGGGGTAGGTGAACCAATAGCTTCTCCCATCCCTCACCCTGCAGCATTTGGGACAATGCGCTGCTGAGTGCAATGGCCCCACCCCAGTGCACCATGGAAGACCCCCAAGGGTACATGGAATTGGTTGTGGCACGTCCCTAACACCTTGACTTTTCATGCCAGTGTGTCTGTCCGCTCAAAAAGTGTCCATCCTTCAAAGAGGAGAATGCAAGCCTTTCTCAAAAAATAGCCTTAAGTCTTCATCAAGTCTTCAATAGCAGTCCAGCTCAAACTGGTAAAAACCGCAATTATTTTGAGAATGAGGCAAGATATAGGACACACTGTGGGAGAGACCAGAAGTCACTTCTGAACCCATTCATATGACTGCTGAGTGCCAAAGACAGGGCACAGATCACCCTGGGGGAGAAATGACTGCCAGCTGGAGCAGTCAGGACCAGCTCCAAAAAGTAGCAGGTTTAATTAGAGTGAAGTCTCAGGCAGGGGTGGGCTGTGGAGGGCCGCGGCATCCCCAGGGAGCAATCGGATGACCGGGAGGCAGCACGCAGGGAGCCCACCGAGAAGCAGCCGGCACCAGCTGCAGCCGAGGGCCTGGGTGGATGAGGCTAGCTTGGGGCCAGATTGCGGCAGGCTTTAAATGTCAGACTGAGGAATTCATCAGGGGAACGAAATGATCAAACAGGTGTTTCAGGAAGATGAATTTGCAGAGAATGTGCAGGATGAATTGGAAAATCTGGAAGCATGGCAACAGTTAGGAAGCTGTGAGATTAATTAGGCGGCTGTAGTAGTCCTGTGTGAGTTGATAAGGGTGTAAATGAGCGCAGTGGCAGCAGCAGTGGAAAGGGACAGCTGCGAGAAACACTGTTAAGGAAGAATGGATGAGGTTTGCTGCCTGATTGGATTGGGGACCCAGGGAGCTCAAGGAATCAAAGATGACACCAGAGTTTTGAGCGTGGGAGACTGCTAATACAATGAACGGAACAGGGATGTTAGACGAGGGAGCTGGTTTCAGCAGAGGCGAATTCCGTTCCAGACACAGGGTCTGCGGGCATCTGAAATGTCTGACAGGTCACAGGAAATGGAACACCAGAGCTCAGGAGAGACACTTCGGTCGGTGATGAACTGGAGAGTCAAGTGCAGAGAAGTGATAAATGGAGTTGTGGAGTGAATGAGGTCTCTGAGGAAAAAGCATAATACAGGGAAGCAGAGGAGCAAAGACGGGCCTTTGAGGAATGCCGGATTTAAAGGTTTATATTGAAAAGCTGAGTTTAGACACACCATCCACATGCGACATGTCCCCACCATTAAAACATCAGTGTAAAGTGTGTATCACCTGGAGAAAGGCAGGCAACACAGCATTTTTGTCTCAGGAGGAACTAAATTATAAACACCTAGCTATGCCCCTAAAACAAATTTGGCTGAAGTCAAAGTTGGTATTCAGAGAAAACAGAACAAATGATACAGTGAACATAATCTAGACGGTTAGTGCATTTGAGCCCACAAGGATGAGTCAAGCAATACAAACTTGTGAAAAAGATCCTATCAATAACATTTAATTAGAGGAAAGTAGGTATTTACTCATTTTAATACAGGACCAAAAAATTTACCATATTTTCTGTGTACTGTCTTCCTGAAATGTGAATTTTTCATGAAGGCTCTATTAAAATAGAGGCTGGCTCAAACATCTGTGAAGGTAAGTTAACATAGGAAAGCTACCCAGTAGACTTAGCGTGCACACAAAGTATCTTTTCTTTTTTATGCACAGTCTTTGTACATGTATAGAGTGCATTGTAATTCTTAAATTTTTTATGTATATTTTATTGCTTATGCTATTACAGTTGTCCCATTTTTTTCTCCCCTTTATTCCCCTCTGCCCTGTACCCCCCTCCCACCAGCATTCCCCCACGTCAGTTCATGTCCATCAGTCGTACATGTAAGTTCTTTCAACACCAGCCAGCCACACCAGCCAGAGCTAGTATACTGTATTTCTGATGATCACTTAAAAAAATAAAAGATTCTAGCTCTAAGTTTTTGGACTAAAAGCTGCCTTAAGTCCTATTTATGTATTGCTAACATTTTTCTCCTTTTTGCTTTCAATAAAGAATATGAATCTGGCCCTGGCTGGTATAGCTCAGTGGATTGAGCATGGGCTGGCAACCAAAAGGTTGCTAGTTTGATTTGCAGTCAGGGCACATGCCTGGGTTGTGGGCCAGGTGCCCAGTGTGGGGCACACAAGAGGCAACCACATATTGATGTTTCTCTCCCTCTCTTTCTCCTTCCCTTCCCCTCTCTAAAAATAAATAAAATAAAATCTTAAAAAAATGCATCTGAATAGTCTAGCAGTAAAGTAACTATTCTTCCAGGACACCTTTAATAACTATTGAAATAATAGACTGAGTTCTTAATATGTCCTTACATTTAACATGTTTAATTGACATTTTCTTCCAAAACATCATAGCAAACATAGTAACATGCACCAAAAGCTGTTGAAAGATAGAAACGTCCTTTCCTGTGAACATTCGACTTTTAAAAAACAGAAACAACTTCTTGAAAAGGAGAATTTACAAAAAAAATCACACAAAGTGGGCTGTACATATAGCGCTGCCGTGCAGTTACTGAGAACACACTGGTTTGGGGTACTCCCAGGCTACAGAAACAGAAAGTAGGTCACCCCAGAAAACACATGCAGCTGCTGGCTGGCCTGGGGGACCCCGCACACATGCAGAAAACACTGATGGGGAGTTGAGCAGACTCACAAACCCGGTAACTGCTCTCTCTCCAGGTTAGCACACACCTGAAAAATCTAAACCTAAGAAATCATGTGATCTTAAAGGGAACTCTTAGAATCATACATGCAATACTATGGAATCCAGTTTTTAAAAATGGAGGCCACAGCGACAGGCCTCTGAGAAAATTCTGCCCATCCGACTTGAGTTACTGAAACCAAAGCAGCAGTCTGCTTGATGTCCGCAGCTTCGTCACTAAGACCCAAATAGTCAATTCTGTCGGCTACATTTAACCCAGGAGCTGACTTTGTAAACACAACCCTGTCAAACTTCTTTCCATTATATTTTAAAAACACACAAGAACTAACACATTACTTAGAAGTTGATCTCATTTTTAAAATACGAGCCCTGCACTGGTGTGCCAAACACGGGGAAGATAGAGACTAAAACATAAAAGCAATGTTAGTGACTTGCTTGTTTCTTTTCAAATATTTATACTAAACAATGCAATTGAAAAATCAGTTTTTGCGGGGAAGAATGAGGTAGATGATTCTTATTTGGAAATTAAAACAAAAAAGGCCTCACGTTTATTGAGCTGAGTGACAACTGCACTGTTTTGGGTCAACAACGATCTGAAAAGCTGTAGTTTTGCAGGAAACTGAACATCCTGAGATGTGGTGTGAACTTGACGGTGGGCGGTGTCCCTGGGTGCGGAGGATACGGGGGCACTTTCACAGGGAAGGTTTAAAACCTGCAATTTTTCGTTAAAGCGAGAGAGTCTGTAACACGTACACACAATGCGCCATAAAACAAAAGGGGCGGTGACTTGGAGATGCTTCCACTCAACTGCTGATCCAGCCAAATGTAAGTCCAAATGTTCGGAACTAAATGGTCTATTATTCGCCAAAAATCCACAAAACATTCACACCGGACAGACCAAGATTAACTCTCCTGCAAAGAAAAAGAAAAGTTTCAGTGGCACTGATTGCCAAGCATTGAAGGGCTTTTCACAAATAACTAAAACAAGAAACACATGTTTAACTGATGACGTTTAATGTCGCTCTGTAATAAGGTGCAGCACACAAATGGTTTATCAGGTGAATTCCAGTAACAGTAACTACTTTCTTAACTGTGCTTAGAACCTGAATTTAGAATAAACAGACTTACAGAGTGTTGAAATTTAATTTTTCGGCAGACCTCAAGAACTGTTATATCAGACAGAATTTTACCTATCTGCCTTGAATTAGAAATTTTCTAATTATTAGAGATGCTTTAGTGGATTTGCATATGGGTAAGCCGTATCGCATATAATAAAAAGAAGAATCGGCTTCTCCTGCAGAGAGTACTGTCACTGTATTCAGAGCACCAGGGGAGGAGAGGAGGGCCGTGGGAGAGAGAACCCCTCCTCTAACAGAGGAAGAGGCCAACCAACCGTGTCCAACACGACACGTCAAGAGAGCCGCGCACCGCTGTTGTTCGGAACCACGGAGGAACAACAGGGAAGATCTGCGGGAGTTTCACGTGGAAGTGGACTTGGGTAATACAGAAAACTGCTTCTTTCTGTCAGAAACTTTCAGCACTATGTGATTTAGCACACAAACTTTTAGCACTAAAATTATGAGTATGTACTTATTTTGATAAAAAGATTGAAAATATGTATTACAAATTGCCCTTCATAAAAGGTTATTTCTATCAACTATGTCTCCCTGTTTCTTAACACCCTCGTCACCACTGCAAATGATAAACCGCACTGACAGGAAAATGCTTTAGTTCGGGCTTGTCTATATAGGAGGCTAAGCATCTTTCCACGTGTATTACCACTTGCCCGGCATTTTCTATGGAAGTCTTTCATGTCTTTGATCATTTTCTGTATTTTTCTTTTCTGATTAACTTACATATGCTCTTTATATGTGAGAAATAGTAACTTAGATTTGCAGTATGTGTTGTAATTATAATACGTTGTCTCAGTTTATCATTTAGCTTTAAACTTTATTTACGGTGCCTTTCGCTGAACAGAACACTTGAATAACTGTGTGGCCAGCTCTGTCTAGATTTCTCTTCCTTCTGGAAGTCAAACGTTCAGCTCATCCCAGTGACGGCACAAATACGTGGCATTAGATTGAAAACGTTTTCGGGTCAATCTGCTGATCTATGCGCACCATTCCACACTGACTATATCTGAGCCACTTGCTATTTCCTTTAAGAGAGAAGACAGTAGTTTTTCACCATTTGATTATGTTAGACTACATTAAAAAGATTAACCAATCATATTTTTAAAGTTAATTTCAAAGTTTTTTCCTCTGGTTAAGAAAACCCAAATAAATAAAACACAAAGTAGTCTTAGTCAGAAAAGTTTCATCATAAGTTGCACATTTACAGAGAGAAGCATTTCAAAAACTATTAATTTTTTTGCCTCTTAGTGAATTATTGTCCCACTGGGTACTTTAACAAAGTTTTTACATTTTTATGCATATGACAAATTGTATATGGCACTCAACACAGGCTTCATGCTACTGTATCACAGCAAATGAATTATGCATCAAAATACCAATTTGGATACACAGAGGAAAAGATAAATTTTCAATTAAAACCAAAAACTAAAAATTCATTAAAAAATAAAATAAAAATTTATTATTTTTTTAAAAATAAATTTTATTTTATTAAAAAAATAAATAATAAATACAAATTTATTAAAACATAAAGAACCATGGAGTTTAGATGTCTCACAAAAGTAAGACTATTTATCTTTTTATAAGATAAATATCTTTTATGTTAAAATACATGATAAAAGAAGCTGATTAACATTTCTACTTGTTTATAAATTTGTTCACATCTTTTTAAGTCCTCGCACCTCATACGCTGGACAGCAGGAGCCGGGCTTTCTCCAGAGCAGCGCTGCCCAGCGGAGCGGCAATGTGGCACGCATCTCTAATGCCAGCCACACATATGACTTTACATTTTTAGTAAACACCTTAAAAAGTTTAAGGAAAGGTAAAAACAGGTGAAATTAATTTTAATTATGTATTTCATTTCACCCAATATATCCAACATTTATTTCAACGTTTTATCAATATGCAAAGTTATTAATTGTAATATTTAATTTTTTTAAGTTATTAATGTGATATTTTACTTTTTTTTGGTACTAGATCTTCGATTTCTAGTCTGTGTATTTTACACTTACAGTACACCTCAATTTGGGCTAGTCACATTTCACATGCGCAATGCCACCTGCGGCTGGTGGCTGCTGCATGATGTCGTTCTAGAACATGTATAAGACAGGATGCCTAAACTAAACTGTGAAGAGACATATATATATCAGAACTGGAATGGACCCCAGCTGTTTTCTACTGTAGGCAATTCTCTTTACATTTTCTTAGCCTTAGGTTGGTTACTTAGTGAGGGCAGAACTGGACCCAGAACGCAAGACTGCACACGCCCAGACCCTGTAGACTTCACCAGCTCTAGCTGGGGTCCACTTACTTTAATTATTATCTGACACACCATAGCTTAGAATCACGAAAATAACAAGAGAACAACTTTGAATTTATTATAACAGTATGTGAGCTTTATTACTAAGTATTTAAAATGAACAAAGCAGACAATTTCAATTTTTCCAGCCTAGTTAATAAAATTAGTGAGTGGCAGCTGACTCCATCTCTCTGGAAGAACACACTTTGCAGAGCACTGTGTGTCTGCAGTGGCAAGGCTTGAACGAAATTGGGCTCCAGTTTGGCTTTGTTTTTAAAGTGGTGAGGCCCTGACACAGATCTCAGAACTGTTCCCCTGGGGGACACAACTGTTAAGGACAATGATGTGGTCCAACTGCCTTTTCCCCAACAGGGAAATGGACGTTATGAAGAATTAATGGGCTTGCCCAAGATAGCAAATCCACATTAATCTTCATCACATTTCAAGAGAGTATAAAAGTTAATTAGAAAAGAAAAATACAGAAAATGGTCAAAAACACAAAAAAGCCCTGGCTGGTGCACCTCAGTGAACTGAGTACAGGCCTGCAAACTGAAAGGTTGCTGGTTCAATTCCGGTCAGGGCACATGCCTGGGTCGTAGGCCAGGCCCCCAACTCGGGGCGTGCGAGAGACAAGTATTCAATGTTTCTCTCCCTCTCTTTCTCCTTCCCTTCCCCTCTGTCCAAAAACAAATAAATAAAATCTTAAAACACACACACACGACTTTTTCATAGAACGGTGTCTGCAAATATTAATGAAAACTCAGTATAATTCAGATGTCTTTTTTGTACAATAGCTTAATATATTCAGATTTTAATTATTAAAAAAAGACAATATCTGCAAGGATTGTAAGAGTAGAGTTTGTGATAAGTTCCTCATTTATAAATTTATTTCTATGTTAATTTAGCATATTTGCATTTTAAAGATTTTTCTAAAAATAAATTACAATACCAAAAGCAAAAAATGAAAACAAAAATAAAAAAACATATACTGTTAAAAGTTTATGAGAGAAATAAGCAGTTCTGTTTCCCTCAAGCACCCTTCCTAGAGTCAACCACTTGAAACTCCTATACAATCTTAATAAAGGAAGCAAGCAAATCAATAAATTGAGTACTTGTGTTTTTAAAGCATAAATACCTACCCAAGCATTCCTGACTCTTTGGTCTTTATGATATAGAGGAACATCAATAATGTATGAAACATATTATTTCGGCCCTGGAACAAAGACAGAAAGGCAAGATTTAAACCAAACTGAGCAAAAGATTCAGTCTGATAGGTAAATGCAGATCCTATCAATTCACCTTCTACAAACTCAGAATTCCAAGTAATTCAGATTCTCATTCATTCACTAAACGAAGTGCCCACTTTGTGCTAGGAAGTGGAGACACTGCAGTGAGTAAGGCAGAGGACCCATGTAGTCGAGGAGCTTCCAGTCTAGTAGAAAGGCAGACAGCAGACTCAGAATTACAGCAAGTGTGATGAGTGACGAGGGCTGGGGGAGGGTGCCAGGGGA
>PVIA01013725.1:0-30630 GCA_004024845.1 Tonatia bakeri
CTGAGAAGATGACATTTATGCTGAGTCCAGAAAGAGTAAAATGAACAATCACAGGTAAACAGAAGGAAGACAATTCCAGGCACAAGGGGCATCACATGCACGAATCCTAAAGTGGGAAAGACCCCCGTGCCTCTGACCAGCTTCTGACTTGGCCCAGAAGCCAAATGGCAGTGAGCATAGTGGTGAGTGGGGATGGGGGGTTGCATGGGAGAGGCCTCTTTGACATGCTGGGTTTCACCTTTGATTATGAAAAGGGGTTTTTAAATTCACTTGGATGGTAGCGAAAGGTTTTAAGGAAGTGACATGATCAGGTTTATACTTTTCTAGTATCACTCTGGTTGCTATTCGTTTGTGGAGAAGTGAGTTAAAAGCGGGGAGTTTAGGTTCTAATGCACAGGAGCAGAAGAGGACTGGCGGTGGCTGGGGCGCTCTACCCATGGCACAGTGGCCGTACGGCAACTGTGCGGCTCCATTCGTATTTTGGATACGGTAACAGTAGGATTTGCTGATAAATCTTATGTGGGGCGTGAAGGAGTAGAGTGGCTCTCATGTTTCTGACTTGAAATTGTGGCTTGAATACAATTCATGTTCAAGGGAAAGCTAAGGGGTGGGCCAATTTGGAGGCAGAATGCTCTGTATAGAGTTCCAGAGATTTCTACGGAATAACCTAGTGCAGAAATCATTATGGGATGGCGTGAGAAGAATCATTTGGAAGTCAGAGAAGAGACAAGGCCTGGAGCTTTTCATTTGGAAGCACCTGTACATTTGATCAAATGTTTGAGAAAATGTGATAAAGAGAATCTAATAACATATAGGAAGTATTTCCACTAAGTTTTGGTTTCCTAGAAGCAAGTTCCTTTGTAGGTTTCATTTTACTTTTATGTCAGATTTTAAAACTGTATTCTTCTCATTCATGTCCAATAGTATTTCTAAGATCTAAAATTAAGTGAGTCTGATTCTTCACATTTTATGTCTATAGTCCCCAGAGCAGGGTGAAGGGCTAGTTACGTGCTACTTACAGCTGGGCAGTTCCCTCCCCCCTGAGTCTTGGTTGTGAGTCAAATTACCCAGAACTAACAGCTCCTATTGCCTAATGAATAGATTTGCTCTTGGATATAACTCTGAGCCTACTTTTCTTTCGTTCCCTTTAGCAATTCTCTGATAAACATGTGGTGATGACTCAGTAAACTTCAAATACAAGGTTTATATTTTAATTCTGCTCATTTAGAGTGATGACCCTTGGGTTCATGTCATCTTAATAAAGAAACTCAAAGAAGGTAAATGTGAGAAAGGGCGGTTTGAGGAAGAGAGCCCTGGTCTATGACACACACAGATGCAAATCCCAGGTGTTCTTTATTAGCTCCTTTTGATTTGGGGGATGTCACTTACCCACCTGTGTTTGTTTTCTCCCCTGTAGTGCGGGGCTTAAACAAACATTCAAGGAAAACCTAGAGTGGAATAAGTTTTAAAACAAGTGAAATTTTCTGGAGTTCCAGTTTATTTGGTTTTGTTTCCAATACTGCAAATATCACTGAACAACTGTTTTTCTGTTGGTATGGTTACAAGATCCCAGAGATCAGATGCTTTTCTGTATATTTATAATACTGATAAATACGAGATAAACTATTCATTTGATGTGTATGTTCTGTTTCTGTTAAAAAAAAACCCTTTAGAAAGAGATTTTTTTCTTTGCTTTATTGACCTACAAGTAAGCAGTAGTTTTGTTACTGAGATTCTTTCATTGACAACTCTGTGCCTTTTTTCCATTTAATTGTATTGGCCACTATGGCCCACTAAGTAATTAACTCTGCATTTTGGAAAATTTAGAGGTTAAAGAGAACTATTTGAGAACACTGTTGAATAGTTTTCTTATTTATAGTCGTTAAAGTTGTGCTAAGCTTGATCAGAGACTTTAGAAATCTGAGACCCATTTGTCTGTTGAGGTCTGGATGGAAATTCTATGTGAGAGCAAAACAAAATCACCTCTAAGGGACTGAGAAATTGAGACAGCATAAAAACAAAATGAAGCAAAAAAGCAACACCAAAAACAACTGTCTTTTCAATTTGTTGATATCAAAATAACAGGAATATTTACATAAACCTTCAATGGAGAAAATGATTTGTGGTTACACATTAGTTTTCATTTGTGGACAGTCAGGTTCCTCAAGCATCTCTTCTGACACTAAATTTCTTCCTCGGGCATCTCAGGCATGGCCAGGGTCTCAGGTATGCCAATACGTGTGCCTACCCCAGAGTTACATCTCAGGACCAGGCCCTCCTGAGCGATAGCCCCAAAACTTACTTAGCGTCTCCACTTGGATGTCTCAAAGGCATGTCTAGAGTGCAATAATCTCCTCTGTTCTGAAATTTCTCCTTCATTAACATGCACCCCAAATTTATATACCTGGATATTTTAAGCATGTCCTCTGGAGCTCCAGGCACTATTCTAGTTTCTGCAGTACACCGATGAACAAGACAAACTGTCTCCCTTCATGGGGCTTCATGGAGCAAATGCCAGACGTGGACGTAGAAGTATCTTCATATCTACTCCCTCCCCTGTGTTCATCATGAAGTCCTGCCAGTTTTCTGTCAGTTTATTCGGTTTTGAACTCTGACTGTCTAGTCCCAGCTACTGTTTTTGCTTCACTGTGGTCCCTTGCTTCACGCTTGTCCTCAAGGGTTCTTCTTGTACCTACTTGGCACTTTTCTAATGCAGTCTCTGCAAGACAGGCATAGAAGTGTTTTCAAAACACAGGATTTTATTTATTTTTTATTTTTGTCACACACATATCTCCTTCCCTTCTTAAAAGCTTTCAGTGGCTTTTCATGACTTTTATTTTAAGGACTGTAGTTTTTAACATGGTCCTTAAGGCCCTCAATGGCCTGGCCCCTACCTTTAGCTTTACCTCCTGCTATTCTTCCCTTGTAACTCTGTACTCCATCGGTATTTCCTACTTTTAATTCATTAAAGGTATGTCTTAGTACACTTCTATTTCTCTGTTTTCCCTCATCACATCTTACTTTCTTTATGAAGCTTTCCTTAATCTCCCAGGTAATATCAAATCAGTAGTGTATACATTACTTCTTCAACTTCATAAAGCATGCTCCATTTATTTTATTTATTTGCATATTTTGGTTAATATCTATTATTTTCCACAGGTGTACATGTTTCATGATGGCAGAGATTTTAATCTGCTATTTTCAACTCTATATCTTTCGCCTATGGAACGATGACCAGCACACAGCCGAAGCTCCACAGATAAACAGGACACACTAGCAGCACGTCACAGACACATATCAGGATCTGTGGTCGGTGCTGCCAGTCACATTCCCCCTACCTTCCCTAGGACAGCTGCCCACAGTTCCCTTACATGCCTGCAGCTGTCTGTGCTCCTTTGCCTAAGGACATCCTCTCAGTGGGGGAGTTAGGCAGCCCAGGAAAGGCCAGAACTGTTGCTGGAGGGTTAATGTCCCTGGAGTAACTTTCAGCTAACAAGGGATGGACATCTTGGTGTTGTTCCTTGAAGACTTGCAGAGAGGTATCAACAGAATTTATATTCAATTGCCGATAGCACTAACTTGCCTATTTATGTACCTTTGATTAACTTTTAGTCCTTTCTCTTTCTTACTTTTCTACTCCTTCATAGGGCTTCCTGGTATCGCCTCCCAAATGAACTGCTTACAGCCACATCAGTTTATAGAGAAACCCAAGCTAAGACAGGGCCAGCACATTGCGGAACTCCAGGGGCACAATTTAGTAGCACTGCTCACCTTGTCCTTCAAAGGGTGACATTTACATCAGAATACCTAAATGGTAACCATGGAAGAAATATTTAAAGAAAAGACTTTGATAGTAATTAGGTCTTAGTTAAAAACTTTAAACTGGTGTTTTTTGACTGCTTCTTCAGTTCTAAGAGTCAAGGAGAGGGAAGAGTGGGAGCAAATTAGGTGGTATGACTTTGACCTCATTGAATTTATTGCTTATTGAACACAAAATTGCTTTTGGGATACAGTATGAGACTTTCTGTATCCATGTGCTGGGATTGCTTTAAAAGCTCTGGTCTGTTTCTAATCACCACATTTCCAACACCAAATGTACTGGGTTTTATTCCCCACTCTGACCACTTCTCCAACTCTCCAGAGATCAACACAGTGTCTCACAGTTCAGTTCAGGCCTGACACTCACCAGCTTGAGTCCCCACAGGTCCCGCAGGGGAAGCTCCCAGTCCTGCAAGACTGCTGCCCACTTTAGATGCCGATTGCAAGTTCCTGGCCGCCTATACTTCTAACTAATGGGCTATAAATTAAGGGGTCTCATGATTCCCCACTCAAGTTAAATAACTTTCTAGAATGGATCACAGAACTCAGGGAGACACTCTATTTGCTATCCCTGGTTTATTGTAAGAGATACAAAAGGAACAGCCCCTTGGAGAGGTGCACGGGACATGGTCCAGAAGGGTTCTCAGTTTGGGAGCTTCTGTCCCTCTGGAGTTTGGGGGCACTCCCATGCTGGTGTACGGAGATATTCTCCAACCTGAGAGCCCTCTGAACTGCATCACTGGGGTTTTCATGGAAGTCTCTTTACACAGGCATGATTGATTAAATCATTAGCCATCGGTGATGCTGACCACGGACTTTCACGTGGGGCTGCCAGTGTACCTGTAGATCTACCTGTAGGTGCCAATAAATCTTTTTCAGAATCACAGTCTATTTTATGATGAAATTAGGACTGAATGGGTCAGTGTCTGTTGAAAAGAAAAGTATATTAATAGATTGAATCATGTGACTATTGCTAAGCACTACTTAAGGATTATATATTTTTCTTTATAATTGAACTTCAGTTTCAACTTAAGAAGTTGAATTTACTTTCTAATTTGTTCTGGTTTTTCATTCTAGCATATCTTCACATGTCCAAGACAGTGTTAATTGAAATCAATTGAACCCTACAGAGCTGGGTTTAGAATAATGAAATTGCTGCAAAAGGCACCAACAGGTTAGCTCAAGATAGTTCATGAAGTGAAACAAAAGGTTTGGAGGGGCGATTTCTACCAAAAACACCCTTACTCTCCAGTAAATACCCTTAAAAGTGTTCTACATGTCTATATATGTATTTTGGCAGTGAATACACAGTGAATACATGACAGTGTTATGAGGTTATTCTTCTCATTTGACTAATGAGAGACTGAGGCACATGAGATTAAATTGCTTATAGGCAAACAACAAGTAGTTACTGAAATCTGGCTTTCAACTTCAGGTCCGCCTAGACTCAAAGCTCATGCTCTATCAGGGGTGTCCACCCTTTAGGCACCCCTGGGCCACACTGGAAGAAGAGTTGTCTTGGGTCACACATTAAATACATTGTGACATGTAATCACACAAAAATCTCATAATGTTTGGAGTAAATTTATAATTTTGTTTTGGGCCTCAGGTTGGACACCTTTGCAACTGTTGGATTGCCTTAGGAATTGAAAATTTTTTAGCAATATACAGAGATGGAATGATTGATTGGCCAATTATCCAGTTAGGCTGTTGAAGCAGCCTATATTTACATTTATTTAGTGCTCTGTACTTTCCAAAATGTTTTCATAGTCTCTCTTAATCTCTTTATCTCTCTTTGCCTCTTTGCATTTCTCCCCTCTATATTTTTTCTTTTTGCTGGAAGGTACTTATTTGTTTTTGATGATTGAAAAGACCCTTGCATAATTGCTCTCTGAAATATAGTTAGAATGCATAGATGAATGAATGCTTTCCAGGTCAGTCTCTTTCCTCTCAGCTGTAAATTGATTCACATGAGACTGCATTACTTTATTAATAAAAATTGGGTGGTAATTGGGACAGGAGCTAAGCTCTGTTAAAATGAAAAATACCTTTTGATATGTAAATGCTTTCTTTCTCAGGAAAATCAATCACATACATTTGATTTTAGGGGAATATTTAAATGACTTTAGGCAGTGCTGTTCAAGGACTCCAAAGGCCTTCACATGCTCGGTTCTAAAAGCACAGCATTAAACAGCTGAACAGGCCCTCAGTGAGCATTTGGTTTGACTGCTTCGTTTTGCAGATTTGAAAACGAGCACAGAAGGCTGTGTTGTGCAAACGCACAGATAAAAAGTGGCTGAGTGAGATCGGACCCTAGATCTTCTGGTTCCTCATCCAGAGATCGTCCCACCGAACCACATGGACATAACACACAATACTGGCAAATCCATCTGTAGCTCGGCAAAAAAGCATGACCGCTGGATTAGTATGTCTACTTCTGAAAAAGAATGTACTATTTCTCTTATGATTCCCATCATCCAGAACTTCCTACTTTGCATAGTACTCGACTCTCATTGGGTTGGAAAATGTGGGGATTTCGTCTACTTCCTCTGCCGCCACTGCTGCTGTCATCATTACTGCTGACACTATCACAGGTTACCTTTGTGGGGTGTCTACTGTGTGCTAGGCGCTGTGCTGAACACGCGATGCCTTTATCAGTCAGGTCGTCGGGAAAACAGACTGTTCTATGTATTTGAGAAGAAAGGAATTCAGTGCAGGGGACGAGATGCTTGCATAAGCATTGGATGGCTTGGAAAGTAAAGGTTAGAAAAAGCTGTCTCTGACTTCCTATTTGCTATGTATTTTTAGAGGATAAGAAAGTTGCTGTAAGAAAAACACAAATTTGTAGGACGAAGGAAAGTATCATGGGGGAACTATCCAGAAGCTAAGTTCACTTGTTTGCCTGTCACTGCTAGTGGAAGAGTAATATGCTTCTGATTGTCTTCTACCTTCCAAGCTCACCCGAACTGGCAGAGTGTAAACTATACCCAGGTCGTGTCGGCAAAGGAGTCTGATAAATATAGTTTCCAAGCTTCTGGTCTCTGCTCTAAAGGGGAAAGCCTAGAAGAGGGAGAAAAAGCTGATGAATGTCTGTAGTCAACACACAGCAGAACATTTGTGGTCTGCTTTAATTCTGTGAGAATTACAGACGAGGAAACCTGAAACTCAGAAATTGTAAGGAACTTCTGTAAGTAGCCCCTGGGTTATATAATAGACAGGCTGACAGAAGTTTTATAAAGCCAAATGTCCCCTAAAAGATATAAACAGTATTGAAATAATGTTATTTGGTATTTCAAAAAGCAGCATTGAAGTAGTAATCATAAGAAACATCCCAGGGACTTTACTCTCTGTGTGTATAGTAAGTTTTTTAAAAATGTGTATCTTAATCCATACACACACATATAACTATAAAAGTAGTGAAAATGCAAGGAGAGCATTGTGCCCAAGGTCACACAGCTAATCAGCAGGAGTGATTAGCTAGAAGGCTAACTTTGGTGCCTGCCCCTTAACCACCAATCGACCGTGTTGAATCATTAAGGGACCTCCACTTAACATGATCATACTTTAATAGCATTCACCTTCATAGCTGCTTCTTGTTAGGTAGCCCAGGTGGCTAAGAAAGGATCAGGAGCCAGAAAAGTCCAACTAAAGGCCTTTATTTGAGGCGGGACACTGCCATCAGGGAGCTGGGTCTGAACGGGTAGCTGCCACAAGGGGAAGGGCAGAAGGGCTTTTAAGGTGTGCAGCAGACCTCTGGTGGGGAGGGCGAGTCACCCCACTGATCTGCTCCAGGAGGCTGGGTATCTGATCAAGGAGGGCTGATTCTGCAGAAAGCTCAAGGGAGAGGGGAGAGGGCAGCGAGGATTCAACTGGTTTCCATAAGGATGCCAGTGGTCTGCCTCAGTTGCTTCTGATATGGGGAACCTCAGGTTCAGGTATTTAGCCAGTGACATATACCTTCTTTGTCCCAGCATAGGTGGTGGCTTTGGTCTATGTCCCCATACATTCTAACCCTCCTGGATCTGAAAAGTGGATTTTTCTTACTGTCACCCTATTCTGGGAGAAAAAAAATAAAGGTTATATTACGTTTTAGATCTGTTGCCTCAAGCTAGAAGCACAAGTCAAGTCTTGTGTTCTATGAGGAGATAAAGATCCCAAAGCAAACAGTCTTGACTTTTAGGGTGAAGTGGAACCGAGGAAACACGGATGAAGGTAAGGGAGTGAAGGTTTCATATTATAGAAGCAATGGCACCTGCCCACCTTGGAAGAGAAGAAACTGAGTGTCTCCATGTTGATACGGAAGCAGGTGGCAAGCACTGAGCAAGCAGATGGTACCCTTGGGTTCTAGTCCCAGCTACCCTTTGTCCCTTCTGGAGAATAAGCAAACTCTGGTTATGTTGCACAAATCTGAAATACAGAATTTGGATTAGATTATCTTTCTGCTCTGAAATGCAAATTTTGCGATTCGCAAAGCATTACCATAATATAAACTTTACTCTTGCTTGCCATAAACTGCTGCCATTTTGCTTCTACCTTTGAGGGTCTGAAATTTTAATAAGTTTTTCATTCATGGTCAAATGATGGAATTTTGAGGAAATTTCTTTAAGCACAGATTTTTCGCATTTCTAAGTATATATTAGGCAGGCAAATTTTTCATTTTTCTGTTGCTTATATTTTTAGCCCCAGGAGACAACTCTCAAGTTATTTAAAGAAAAATAATTTTACAGATAATTGCTGAATTTGCAAGTTTATTGGATGCGTATCAGCCTCAGACTAAAGAAAACTAATTAGAATCTGAGGTGGAAGAATAGCTGTATTTGTTCAATATCTGATTACTTTGAAGTCTAAAGCTATACTTTTATTTAGATTGAACTGTTTAAACAGTTCAGATTAACAGTTCAGAACTGTTTAGATTGAACAATTTTAAAACTAAAATTGTTAGAGTAGAAAACCTAACCATCTTAACCAACTCCCATCAAAGTAATTAAATCAAGGTAGAGCTTATTTTCATCCAAATTAAATTAATATACTAGAAGAAATGGATCGCTTTCTATGTTGGCTACTTTTAAATCATTCCATTTTAAAAAGTAAACATTACTTTAATGAAGTTTCTGAGTTTATTTCGGTTCGAGGTCCTTTGCTCCAATTCCAATATTAACTTGTCCCCTTAGGGCATAGCTGCTTTATAATAGAGCAAATCCCTGTGTTTGAGGGATGCAATAGAAGCTTACTCTTGTGTCAGTTCTTATCCTAGCTGGGGAATGCATGGGGTACTGGGGAGAGGACCATTTTAACCTGTGTCTCTGCTCAGTGAGAAAGTGCATTGTGGGAGAAAAGCATTTATCTCTCATAAATGTCATATCTGTCATAAATGTGATATCTGTCATATCAAGGCAGAGGATAAGTGTGTATGTAAGGGAAGGGATGGCTGGTAAGAAGCCACTGGTGTGATACCTTGGAAAAAGCATGACCCAGGAGTTAGAGGAAACTTGGCTCCACAGTCAGATGGGTCGCCAGTTACACCTATTTGAAAGGACTAGATACCTTCATTTCTCAGAATATCATCCTCCTCACGTAAGAAATGAGGGGTTAGCCTGGTGATTTTGCTGGCTCTGAGATTCCATGATCCTATTTTGTTCAATTGCTGTGAAATTGACAACAGTCCATTTGGTCCTTGCTAGCTCATTTCAGGCCCATCTTTTTGAATGTTTTGGTAGGAAAAATAAGAAAGAGGCTTTATAGAAATTGAGAGAGAGTCACTCAGGGAGACAATTTATTCTTTAATAATACCAATTCCATCCACTTTAGAAAGGTTGGATTAGTTTGTCCTGCAACTCTTTGCTTGAGTTGTTTATTTTTTCAGAAGTTCTTTCTCTTCGAATTTGCTAACAAGTTCCTCTCTTCTTCTAATATTCATATATTTTGAGAAAAAGTGTTCATCTTTCCCATATACCAGTTTTTACAGTACTTAATATATGGAGGTACAAGTGCATGAAATGCTATTTTTCTTTTTAAAAAGCCCATAAATATAAAAATATTCAGTTTGCTTTCCTGTATTTTTAAATTCTTTTTTATTTTTTGTGTTTGATATGTGTTTTAATAAACTTATACAATTTCAAATAGTTTTAGATTTACCTAAAAGTTGTAAAGAGAGTACAGAATAGTTCCTACACACTCCACACCTGGTCTCCCCTATTATTAATAACTTATATTTGATGCCTTTAGCCTAATTGACAAATTCATACCAAGACATTCTTACCAACTAAAGTCCAGATTTTACTCAAATTTCCTGAGTTTGGGTTTTTTTTTTTTCTGTTTCAGGATCCCATCCTGGATACCACAATACATTTAGTCATCATGTCTCCTTAGGGTCCTCTTAGCTGTGACAGCTTCTCAGACTTCCCTTGTTTTTGATGACCTTGATAGTTTTGAGGACTACTGGTCATGCATTTTCTAGAATGTTCTTCAGGGCGAATTTATGTTGTAATTTTCTTATGATTAGCTGCTGTTATTGTCATTCCAGAAGAAGACAATAAGAGGTAAAGTGCCATTGTTGTCATGTCACATCAAGGGCACATCCAACAACATGAGTTACCATGTTGACTGTTAGCTTGAGTGCCTTCCTGAGGTGGTGTGTGTTGGGTTTCTTTTCCATACAGTTATTCTTTCCTACCACCCCTTTAATACTCTACCTTTTGGAAGGAAGTCGCTATAGGGGAGAAAAATGTTCTCGTCTTCACTTCTAGGGTATTTAGTAATTAAATGGACATAATTAAATGGACATGGTCTAGTAATTAAATTGACATAAGGCAGATTAGTAGAAAAAACAAATTTTGTACAAAAGAGAGCCCCCAAAGACCTGATACTTATAGTCATCCTGAGATAGAGGAGAAGTGGGTAGGGGTCTAGGGCTTCAGAGAGGATGAAGAGGGTTCACAGGAAGATAAGAGCAAATGTTCGGTAAGCAAATGTTTGCCATGCCATGCAGATAAATCTTTCTGATAAGCAACTAGCTTTGGTATTAGTTCTCTGTTGGTACAGGAACTCTATCTAAATTCTTTTAGGTAGTTGAGAGGAAGATAAACAACTCTTCCTGAGTCTGTTGGGCCTTGATTCTCTTTAGCTGGAAAATTTGCATACCACGTTTTTCTTTATGCATTCATTTGTTGATAGACTCACTGACTCCCTGTCTTTGCTATTGTTATTAATGCTGCAATGTATGTGGGAACGCAGATTTCTGTTTGAGATAATGATTTCATTGTCTTCAGGTATGTACCCAGCAGTGGGATTGCTGGATCATGGGGTCATTCTATTTTTAATTTTTTTTAAGAACCTTCATACTGTTTTCTGTAGTTGTTGCAACAATTTACATTCCCACCAAAAGTGCACAAAGGTTCCTCGTTCTGCACATCCTCCCCAGCATTTGTTATTTGTTTATTTATTTTTGATGACAGCCATTCTAACAGGTGTGAGGTGATACCTCATTGTGGTTTGGATTTGCACGTCCCTGTTGATTAGTGATGTCGAACACCTCTCCTGTACCTATTGGCCATTTGTATATCTTCAGGGGGAAAAAAGTCTATTCAAGTCCTCTGCCTTTAAGTTATATGAATTCTCATGTATTTTGGATATTAACCTATTATCAAATATGTGATTTGCAAATACGTTCTTCTGTTCCACAGATTAGCTTTCCATTATATTGATTTGTTTCTTTTGCTGTGCAGAATCCTTTTAATTTGATGTAGCCCCACATGTTGATTTTTGCTTTTGTTGCTTTGCTTTAGGTGTCATATTTAAAAAAATTGCCAAGACCCATGTCAAGGAGCTTTTTCTTCTATATTTGTTTCTGGAGTTTTATGGATTCAGGCCTTACATTTCAACCTTTAACACATTTTATTTTGGTGAATGCTATTCAGATAAGGGTCCCATTCATTGTCCTGTATGTGATGATCCAGTCGTCCCAGTCTCATTCATTGAAGAGACTAACCTTTCCCCATTGAGAATTCTTGGCTCCTTAGTCAAATATTAGTTGACCATATTTGCAGGGGTTTGTTTCTGGGCTCTCACGTCTGTTCATTGGTCTATGTGTCTATTTTTATGCCAGTATTATACTGCTTTGATTATTATAGTATAATCAACCCAGTTGGGTTGACTTTCACAGAAAGTTAAGGTGGAGTTTGGGTGCTTAAATGTAGCATTTGGCCTGATCCATAGTGTAATTTCTAAGAGTAGTGTCTCTAGAATCAGAATGCCTCGTGATGAACCTTGGCTCTACCACTTACAAGTTGTGTGACTTGGAGAAGATTATGTAACTTCCTTATCCCTCAGTTTCCTCTTCTGTGAAATATGGGCAATAATAAAATCAAGCTCATTGCATTGCTATGGGTTGAATGAGAAGATGCTTGTAAGAGAACATGGCATAAAGCCTGGCACATGCTGCTTTTAAAAGATGGGCACTGGTGCTATTGAATTACTTTAAATACACAGGTGGCAAACACAAGGCCTGTGGGCCGAATCCGGCCCTCCACCTTGTTTTATCTGGCCCAGCACCTTGTTTCCACCTGGTGGCAGTGCCAAGCTCCTTGCCCGTAGTTAAGGAGTAGTTGCATTTACACAGTCCTAAAATTATATTTGGCCCTTTGAAGGCAACTGTGAAGCTGATGTGGCCCCCAGTGAAAATGAGTTTGACACCCCTGGTTTAATAGAATTTTATCCTTGCTTTCCATATTGAAATATTTCTTTCCCTCCACCCGAATATTTTCTGACTGGCGTGCTCTTTCATTGTTTCTGTAGATCTGATTATTTTCCTGCTAGTATTTGTGTGTACCTGTCTTTTCTGTGCAGTGAGCAGAATGGTTATTTCTCAGAGAACACACCTCTGGCTTGGCTCCTGGCTTAAGAAGTAATTATTTTGGCATTATCTTCCATGGCCCTGCATTTTCCATCTGTGGGCGACATCCTTCGAATGATCCAAGCCTTCTGTAACCCTGGCGGTATTTTATCTTTGCACTGGCGTTACTGCCAACTTACGTTTTATCTCCAAAATAGGAAATCTGGTTAATTTCTGAAGTAGACCTGAATATTTTGGGTTTTTATAGAACATCCATAGTTTGCAATTTAGGAAATTATCTACTTTGTGTTCTAAAACCCTACTAAATATGAGAGAAAAGAATAACTTAAACAAAAAAATGTCAGAATGTGGTGTTAATATTGGCTTATGCTATGATTTTCATTAACTCAGAACTATCCAAAGCATGGCCTATCTTTGTAATTTCTGCATTGGGAATGGCAATTACCTTTGAACACTGAGAAACTTTAAAGGTAATCTATGCCTTATAATACTCTAGCATAGAGACTGTCCAGTTTTGGATTCTAAGCCAGTTTCCTCATAGGTCCTCCAAACACTTGATGTTCTTTTAAAATGTCATTGTCAGGGACTGTGCAACAGGCTGAGTTTGCATTTGCAGAATCACTGCTCCTTGGGGTCTTCCGTGTCACATGAAGGATGCGTTCATCCCTGTCACAACCATCCTCCCCTTGCACATTGTGTTTATCCTTCGTGTGAATCTATGCCAAAGACTGTAAATCTTAGCTGAATACCTCTTAGCCTCTGAGTTCTCTTTTTCTGTCATGCAAGCATATTCTTGAAAGGTCTCCAGGGCAGTTATAATGAGTGATCCTCTCATTTTCTTCAATCTTTCCTTCAGAACTGCCAGGGATACTGCTTCTTTCACAGAAGGATGAAGTTGGCTAAAAGATGCTTTCTTAAAGTGAAGGTATTATTGCCTCTGACATGTTTTTCTTTTTACTTGCATTTTAGTCATTAAAGCTAAAAAGGTATGAGTGAACTCTTGAGAATATTAACTCTGAAACAATATCTGCATTGTTTCTGTATAGTGTGTTCCCAAGGAATATATCTATAACTATATACTTGGTTATAAAGTAGAATTTGACTATTCACTTGGTAAAAGCTATGCCTATCCTTTTGATAATGGCCCAGTAAATAACTAGGTGAGTAACTGTATACAGACGGGTAATGTCTAGTGTTGGGGAAAGAGTGGGGAAGCAGTTACAAACACTTTTACATGGTGCCAAAAAAGTGAAAATGGCTAAAATATTTTGGGAAGGCAGCATCTAGAAAATTTTTGAGAATACTTTTTTTCTTTTCTTAATCTGTTTAATGAAAATTGACTAAGCACATACTTTGGAGCAGGCATTCTAGTTACTGGGGACATGACAGTGGCAAAACAAAGTCCTTACTGTCATAGATTATACATTTATGTGGAGAGGGAATGGAGACAGAAAATAAACAAGCAAGTAAATACAAAGTATGTCTGATTCTGTTGGTGATTAATACTCTAGGTAAAAATAGAACAGGTAAGAAGAATCAAATCTCTTTCTTTGAGGGACTGTGTTATTTATTTTGTGTTGAGTGGTCAGGCAAGACCCCATTGAAACAGGTGACATGTAACACCTGAAGGAATTGAGAGAGAGAGACAGAGAGGGACATGTGGAGACTGAGCAGAATTCTAAGTAGGGTGGACAGCAAATGCAATGAATTCTAAGGTGGATGCTTGCTCACTGGGTTCAGGGAATTGTGCTGAGAGGCCACTGTGTCTTTTGTAAACACCAATAATGACATTATTCAAATTTCTGAAATTCTTATGTTTTCAAATCTGTCAGCCTCTTTATTTATCGTTTTAGACTTTAGAAACATGTTTAAAATGATCTTCCATGGCGTCAGAATCATGGAAAAAATAGTTTCTGTTTTTAAATCCAACTGATGAGTGTGTTCACACTTAGAACATTGGAAACTAGATGTTGAGTTTGAAAATTATCACGTGATGGTTGGAAGCACTACAGTATATACCCTAAAGTCACCAGTGTTTTTGGCAACAAAGTCTTTGCTTGACAAATCTTTAGTTAGGCTCCTGACATTTCCCTGGGCTCACCAGTGCACTTCTTATAAATTCCAGTTTTAGCAAAAATCCTATCAAGTCAATTTAGCAAGAGTCCTCCATCTTTAACATCTGATCACTCTCTGTGTCTGAGTATGCTCCTCATCATCCATCATCCCCCAGGGAATGCCTGATCATCTTGGCCTGTCTTCAGCAAAGAACCCTGTCAAGTCAGCTTTAGCTAGAATGCTACTTACCCTGATGTTTCCTCCCAGTGTTTTTCCATTCCCTGTCCCCCACCCTGTTCCTTGGCTATAAATTCCCACTTGCCCATGGTGTATTTAGATTCAAGCCCGGTTTGATACTGAGGGTCTTATCCTCCATTGCAATAGTCCTGAATAAAATCTGTTTTCACTTCTTTAACGGGTTTTCAGCTGTTTTTTATTTGAGATTGTTTAGTCTGAAGTTTAACATCTGAATCACTTTAGACTGTTGTAGTTATATTAATGTTAAGCAGATTCTTGTCTGTTATAAATTTAGAAATCCTTGTTAAGGGTAGATTATGTTGATTTTTTTCCTCTTTCATTACTGTATTATACTATGGTTATAATAGTGTATAACTCATTTTTTAAAAATACTAATCATGAATTGTTATGGTGAATTAGTCTTGGATGATACTATTTTCTGTGGTTACCGTAAATGTATATTATTAAATATGACTATCAATTATAATACAAAAGATCAAATCTGATTCTACTGTACCCAGTGATGAATACAAAATACATTAAAGTCTTAGGTTAAATCAGAATTATTTTACTTTCTTCAATATTCCAGTTATGAAAAGTTACAGACATAACACTAGATTAATTTATGTTATTTTACTTTGTCTGACTTTGTCTAGATACATGTGGAATTGTTTTTAGAAAGTAAGTCTTATGTACAACTTGCTTTGAGGAAGAGATGCCCACAAATATTAGAATTTGCATATGAACAGTTAAGTGTTAGGTGGTGGATGAGTTACGTATCTTTTATTGTTACTAATTACCTTGCCCTTGGAACCTTTAAAAGATCTGTTGATAACTTCCACTTTTATCAGGAATCATGTTCTTCACAGGCCCTCAGATGAAGGGATGCATAGTTTATTTAATATATTGGGTGGGCAAAAGTACTCACAACTGTAAGTCCATGTTTGCCCACCCCTGTGTGTGGGAGGTGCATTCAGTCTTAGAATTGTGTAAACTCTGACACTCATTAAAACATAGTGCTTGCTTATACTCTCTTAATCTGTGTTTACTGGTGCAATATATTTGGAGACATTAGAAGCTCCTTGAGGGGGTGGCGCATGGGGAAATAGCATAACATAGTTTTTAAGTGCAATATGGAAGTGTACATTACAATTTAACCATAATTTTGGAGGCAAATATGATTGGTATCAGCAAGCTAGCCAGCATGTGTTTCCACTTCTGCGTATTTCAGGTGTCTACTGTTTTTCCAGACTTTGCAGAAAGGTGGTTCAATAGTCTGAACATGAATTATTCCCTTGTCTCATATAAATAAACATTCAATGGAAAATGCCAATTAAAACAAGTCTGGTTATTCAAACAATGCATTATTCATGAACGTTCTCTAATATTTAATGTTAATTTCCTTCTTGGATGTCAACAATCTCTGTGACCTTCTGTTATTAAAATTAATAAGTGATTAGTCAAAAGCACACATAAACATAGGAGTCTTAGGATTTAATATCATTGTTTATAAAAACACATTAGTTGTGGATCCTATAAGACATATCAAATATTTATTGTTTTACAAAACTTGATGGTAACATTCTCCATGTTGCCTCAGGGCAGCAATTCTTCAACTGAATCTTTTTATTATGACAATATGTTTTGTTTCTTGTTCTGGTGAACATTAAGGTTAAAACAACGTATTCTTAGAGTAATTCCTTTGAAAGGAAATGGGGTAAGCTCGTAGTTCATCTTCATACCCAGTGGCCAAGGGCGCCTCTCTTCCCTTCAAAGTGATTTTAATGAAATATCAATTTCATTTTGATTTACAATGCCTATAAATACTACATACTCTTTGGGAATGCGTGCATGAGACTATTCAAGCATGTCCTTTGGTAGAAGCAAAGCATTGATGTCTGTTTTTAAAAACTATCTTTTTAAGTTTGTTTGGAGACAGCCAAATTTTAATTAAATGAAAGTGTTAGGAATAATGAATAAAGATGAAAAATGGGATAAAAGTGTATCCACCTGGAAGACCTTGCTAATTTGGAATTAAAGGGTTGCATTTAAGATCTAATTTGGACAACATTTTTCATAGTATGACCCAGTAAAGAAGTATTCTTCACTGACTAGTTTTCTTCTTATTTGCTAAATAATATATTTCTAATTTGCTAAAGCAACAGCCAGTGAAATGGAGGAATATTGCTGCCATGCAATTTTAGAATAACTAAGAGTATTTGCATTAGTCTTTGTATTCCATGATGTACTTTTCATTTTTTGGAGCTGCTACCATAATGTAGAAAATTAAAAAAAAAATTGAGTGAGATTCTCACTAGTGTTTAATGATTTTTCATTAAATCATTAAAATCATTAAGTTTCAAAAATTTTAATAGCAATGCTGTTAAATACCTGAAAGAAAAAAATTAAATGATGTCTATTGGCAGATGTTTGTTTTCAGAATCTATTCGTGCCTTAGGTAACTATGCTTCTGATCCCTCTTTTATATCATTACATTTCCACTTGCAGTTCACGTGCTTCTAATGTATTTACACTATCCTGGCTCCAGGGATGGATGTGTGTCTGAGTTCTGTCCAGACACAGCACTCCCTTGGCCACAGTGATTGGGTCAGGTGTGGCACACGGCCCGTTAGAGCCAAGGAGAAACAATGCCCGGGAACTATGCAGGGCAAAGTCCGAGGGGATCTTCCTCTTCTCCTCTCCCTCCACTTCCTCTTCTTACTCACCTTTTCCTCTTCTTCCTCCTCCTCTTCCTCTTCTTCTCCCCCACCTCTTCCTTTGTCTCTAAAACACTCTTGACTAGGTCTGAGAAGGATTTATTTCAGTAGTATTAAAAATAGCAGGTCATCAAAGTGTTAAATTGTATTATTGAAGTATAACATACTTTTAAAATATAGCTTTCTAACTAAAGATTCTTCTTTTAACTTTCAATATGGTTTTTAATTTTTTAATTATAGTTGATATACAATATTATATTGGTTTCAGGTTTCCCTTTCAGTGATTAGACATTTATATAACTTATGAAGAGGTCACCCTGATAAATTTTGTACCCATCTGACACCATACATAGTTCTTATATTATTACTGACTGTATTTCTTATGCTGTATTTTACATCCCAATGACCAATTTGTCCTAAATCTCTGAATACTTAAGTTTATTTCATTCATAGTAATTGTGGTGGTTTTAAAATATGTCCCCCAAATTTTTGACACTCCTCTCCACAAAAGGTGGGGCCTAATCTCCTTCCTCTTGCCTGTGGGCTTACCTTAGTGACTTCCTCTAGTGAACAAAGTGTGATGGGAGTGATGGTGTGTCACTCCCAAGCACAGCCACAAAAGATGTTGTAGCTTCTGCCTTATTTTCTTTTGAATCATTTGCTTTGGTGGAAATTGGCTACCTTGTTTTGAGGACACTCAAGTCGCCTATGGAGAGGTCCTGGTGGTGAGCAACTGAGGCCTTCTGCCAAGTGTCAGCAGTGTGCCAGCTGCGTGAATGAACTGTCTTGGAAGCAAATCCTGCAGCCCTCTTCAAGTCTTCAGAAAACTGTACCCCTGGCCAGCTTGGTGGCTGCAACCTCACGTGAGACTTCAAGCCAGAGTCACTCGGCTCAGTAGCTCCCCGTTCCAATCCACAGAAACTGTGAGGTAATACACATTTATGACTGGTTTAATCCACTATGTTGTAAGGTACTTTCTTCCTCTATATTTTTAATCCTCACCTGAGGATATTTATTGATTTTAGAGAGAGAAGAAAGAGGGGGGAGGGGAGAGAAATAGACAGACAGACAGAGGGAGAGAGACAAGAGCGTCAATGTGAGAGACAAGCATTGACTGATTGCCTCCCATATGTGCCCTGACCACGCACTAAACCTGCAGCCTAATCATGTGCCCTGACCTGGGATCAAGCCCACAGTCTTTTTGGAATATAAGAAGATGCTCCAACCAACTGAGCCACACAGCCAGGGCTTAAGGTAATTTCTTATGTTTAACCCTTTAATACTTTGAAGTAAGCATTAATGAAGAAGTTTTGGGTAAAATAGAATGTCTATAAAACTGTTATTTCAGGATGCTTGTCTTCCAGGAGTTATAAATTATATTTTGGACATTTATTTGAGTAGTGACTTTAAAAGCCCTTTGATTCTCTATACAACAAATAATTAAAGGCAAGCAAAAGAAGATACTTTAAGATAAAAAAGTAAAACCCTGTAGTAATATTTATTTTTGAAACTTTGATTTTTAAAAGTCTTAGACAGGATGAGAGTTACCAGATGGAAGAGGGGTGGGAGGTAGTAAAGTATAAATAGGATCAAATCTATGGTGATGGATGATGATTTGACTTGGGGGGTGGGGCATCCAATGTAACATAAAGATGATGTATCACAAAATTGTACACTTGAAGCCTACATAATTTTATCAACCTATATCACCCCAATAAATTTAAGGTGCCAGATGGGTACTTGAATTATTGGGATATCAATTTGTAAATTATACAATTGTCTAACCACTATGCTTAATGCCTGAAACTAATATAAAATAATATTGAATACAACTATAATTATAAAATAAAATTTAAAAAGTGTTTGATGTTAATCTACATGTAAGCTAGATGTTAGTCTGTGTTTTACTGACCTATAAAATTGATAAAATTGCTTGAATCTTTATTTGATACTCTAATAACCATATGACCACGTCTCCGAGATGTTTATGGTTCCCAGGGGACTTACCTTCTCAAAATCATGGCTGCCTTTGCAGTTTTTTACTAATCCATCCATCTAAACATCCATTCACCATTCATTCATTCATTTATTCATTCAGTTATTCATTCACCTCTTAGGTACCAGGCACTACTTTAAGCCCTTGAAATGTGTGAGGCTACTTCTCTGATGAATGAGACAGTCAGTTTTGGGATTGTCTGTCCATTCTGCCTCTATCTCTGTTTCATACTACGTGGGCCCCAAATCAGAATTTACCCTTTCCCCTCACTTTTCACCAAACCATTTATGGAAAGGATTTTTGTGTCTAGGTTTTCCTGAATTTTTTAATATATGAAGAGTTTTATACTAAAGAATATATAACTTAAAATTCATGGTAAGAAATTCCTTTTTTAAAAAGATTTTATTTATTTATTTTTAGAGAGAAGGGAAGGGAGGGAAAAAGGGAGGGAGAGAAACATCAATGTGTGGTTGCTTCTCACATCCTCCCTTCTGGGGACCTGGCCCGCAACCTAGGCATGAGCCGTGACTGGGAATTGAATCCCTGACCCTTTGGTTTGCAGGCAGGCACTCAATCCACAGAGCCACACCAGCCAGGGAAAGAAATTTCTGTTTCAGAGGTCCTTTAGCTACTTTCTGTAAGCTGAGTTCTGGGATCCCTGGCTGTGTTCCCTGGCTCCTTTGCCACTCATTCTCTCTCCTGCATTTTCTCACTTCACCCACTTTTAATTCTCTAAGTAATTAAAGGTAAACAAAAGAGAATGCTTTATTGATTTTTAGTGCTTTATTTATTTTTAGTGCAGAGAATCTTAGGTATTCCATTTGTTGTCTTTGCTTTTGCCAGCCTATAACCATTGCACTTTCTTTCAATTCACTTTCTTTTCAATGCATTTTGCTCCACAGAACTGGTCCCCTCCGCAAAAAAGATATCTGGTGCTATCTGTTCAAAAAGTTTTCACACTGCTCCAAGAAATTTATCCCTTATGTGATAGGTGCTATGATACATTGATAAATAACATCCGACAAACTGATCGAATTAGTGGTAAAAAGTACTTCAAAGATTGTTTGTTGTGCAGCTACGTATATACTCTTCAAATCTGTATTCACCAGTGAACTATACATATAATGACAGTGACGTAGTTCAAAAAGGCTATTATTTCCAGATAAATTAATATTTGTCAATCTTCAGTTTTTAATTTAAACTCAAATATTGGCTCCTTTCAACCTTTCTGTTGTGTGACGTATTAGTTTAATCTAGACTAGTGATTTTCAACCAATGTGCTGCAAGAATTTTTTTTAACATGCAATACATGACTATTTTGTCAGGGGTTCTGACCTCTTTTCCCTTAGATTGTTAAATAAAAAATGACTGCAGCCAACACAACCAGAGCGCTTTGGTGTGAATGCCCTGTCTTGAACCATAAATATATAGGTCATACAATAGAGTTGCATGTTGAAAATCTCTGGTCTACACCATAGTTAATATTAGAATCATTATTCTATTAAAAGGCCACAAAATAAACCACTTTTAGGAATATATGATCATTCTTGAAGGCAGAGTGAGATATGGAAAACACACACACACACAACTTTTGTGACATAATTGAGCCTAAACTTTTTAGACAGGTGAGCTAATAATGTCCTTTTATCTTTTAAGCCAGTTTGAGTGAGGCTTTCTTTGACTGGTGACCAAAGTCAGTGGTTAACTGTCTGAATGTGCTAGTTACTTGAGATAATCACAATTATAGGATGGCCCAAGCACCTATGTTACGGAACAAAACCAGGAGAGGTTCCTAACACACCACTGAGAAGCCTCAGCTAGTTGGAGAGAATGGTAATGTGATGGAGAAAGCATGGCTCTGGAGCAAGGTAAACTGTAGTTTAAATCCTTGTTCATTTACTGAGCGTAAATCTTAGCTAACATCTATGGATTGTTTACTGTGTGCCAAGTCCTTTAAGTTCATTATCCCATGTAATCTTTCTAATGATCCCATTACAGATACTTTTTTACTTCCATTTTGCAAGTGAGCAAGCTAAGAGCTGGAGAAGCCAAGTTCACAATTATGTGGCTTAGCTAGGTTTCAGACCCAGGTGTTCCTAATCCAGTCTTTTTGATTTACTACATTTTTGAAAAATAATGGCCACCAGGTGTATTTTATTTGGTCTATGTATTCTGTTTTTTAAAGTGTTTGTGTTAGCATTTAAAAATTGAAAGATTTCATGTAAAAATCCATTCTTGCATCTTCCCTTGAAACATGAGGTCTGGCCACACTGAGTCTGCACTCCCAGGCGACCTATTGGCAGGAGAGTAAATATGTCCAGTGTGTTTACTCAGGACACGGCTTCTACAGGTTGCCATAGTTTCTAGCCTTATCTGTTGTTGCCCGGACTTCAAAGCTGTGTGAATAACCAGTGATCGTTTCTTTCATTTGCCTTTTCTTATAATAGAGAAACTTTTATCTGTACCTGTTGGGAGGGGAGGGAAGAATTGATCTAGAGGATGGGGATTTTCAAGAAAAAGAAGAGAGTGTACTCTCCCCCACCCTGATTTTTTAGATAAAATTGATACGTAATACTATGTAGGTTTAAGGGGTACAGCATGTTGATTTAATATACTTTCATGTTGCAAAATGATTACTACCATAAGTTAGCTAACACCTCCATCATTTTGTATTATTATCATTTTATTTTGTTGTCATGAGAACACTTAAGATTGTACTGTGGCTATTAATACTGTATTATAAACTTGAAAGAGAATGTACTCTTTTTTTTGCAGTTTCTACCAATAATTTTTAAAAATTTTATTTTTCAATTACAGTTTCCATGAGATAGTTTCCTTTTAATTTTAGAGGCAAACAACATATCTTCCTGTTTAACATGCAAGTATACATGTAATTTACTCTTTGTTTTTACCTGCTTGGCTTCTGTGAGTATTCTGTGAGTTTGTGAAACTAATACTAAACAGGTTTTTTTTTTTCTGTGTAGTTTTTACAAAAGATATGTCACTTCTCCGAGGCACCCTTTTTTATTTTAAAAGTAGGGATTTTATTACAGGATTAAATGAGATACCTTATTTAAACAACACAGCCCTAATACCTGATATTGGCAGTTGCTAAGAAAGGGAAGTCTTAGCTCCCTTTCTCATCCTTTTTGGTGTGAATGTAGCTTCCATTGCTGCAGGACAATTGTTAACACACCACTTACTGTTTTTTTTTTTTTTTTAACATTAATAGGTTTGCTGTCTGTGTGACCTACAATCCATTACCCACCTGGTCTCGTGCGCCGCAAGCCTGTGGGTAATTAGCGCCTTTCGAGTTTGGGGGCTGTTCAGGAACAGTCATTAGTGTGCCACGTGGGTGCCACTTCAGTGGGTCGCCACTTTCCTTGGTGGGAGACACCTGCAGCAGTGGTGTCTGTTTCCCGAGCGGCCATCCAGGGGAGCAGGTTTATGACAGAAAGAGGCCACGCGTAGGATAAAGCGGGTACTGCCTGTCAGGAAGGAGAGGCATTTCAATTGGAGATGGTACTGTCAAAGTTTGCCGGGGGCTGTCAGCATGGGAATGGCCACTCACGAGGAAGGTTAGGTCAAACGAGGGAAGAAAAATACGTCTTTCTCAGAACCTTGACCTTTTGCAGCCATGCAGTACTTCAGATAAAGTAAGAGTTTCATAATATGAGATCATGCTCAATATTTATTTTTCTTTAAATTTGGAGGAAAAACAAACTCTTCTTTTTGATGTCTCTCTAAACAAGGGATTCATGTTTGAACTTAGTCATTTATTGTAGAAACATATCATTTCAGCATTTGATAAGGGTTTGAGAGGAAAAAAACATAGATTAAGAAGCCAAGAAAGAAATAATTTATATATATCTATCAACATATTATGGAATTTAACTCATCATTAAAATGATTCAATTATAAAACTTTAAAGCAACAAAGTAACACCATTTTTATTAACTTCTTTACTATATGGTGACTTTTCTGAGTTTTTCCCAGCTGGTTCACTAGATACTGAAAACCAGGTCTGTTAACCAGGGTAGTGGCTTTTTACCATCCTATGCTGATGCTTAAAGATCAGACAATATTAATATTTAAAAAATTATAGTCAGAATGAGTGCCTATTCTTGGTCTTCTCAGTCTGTTTAACTTATTGAGGACTGCTTCCTTTTTGGGATTAGGCAATTGCTGCCTCCACCTGCATGGACCAGAGGGACCTGCTGTGTTTGTGCAATGTGACTCCGCTCTCTGCCCACAGCTGATTTGTTGAATGGTGGGAATGGAAACCAAACACGTCCCATCAGTCCTTTCCAGGAGAATTTGCATTTGGGTTTGAAAAATGTAAGACCAGCATCTTTTTGTCTGGCTGAATGTATAATATATAAACTCTGTTGCTGTTGGCTGCCACCTGCACTAAGAAAACAACCAAACCAAACCACAACAACCCCCGCCCCCCAAAAACGGCGGAGAAAATTGGTTACAATAAGGGTGACAGTAAGTTTATTGCAGAGAAAATGATCAATAAGTAAAGGAGAGGAAAGATTCCTGGTTCCCTATTTGTAGTCTTTCCTGGGATACCACTGTGCCCTCCTAATGAATTCCCTCCTTTGTTTAAACTAGTATCAGCAGGGGTGTCCATATTGCTCAACCTTTAAAACACGCATGACCAAGCTTTCTGACTATGGAGACATCCATTTGTAGACCAAGTCTAAGGAAAATCACATAATGATTAAATGAAACTTAGTACCCTTAGGTCAGGGGTGTCAAACTTATTTTCATGGGACCACATCAGCCTCCCAGCTGCCTTCAAAGTGCCGAGATGATTTTAGGAGTGTATACATGTAACTACTCCTTAACTGTTAAGGAGCTGAAATTACATTTGGCCCTTTGAAGGCAACCACATCGCTGATGTGGCCCCTGGTGAAAATGAATTTGACACCCCTGCCTTAGGGGTCAGGATGGGCTCTGTATAGACAGAACAGCCAGGGTTCTTTCTTCAGGATATTTGTAAGGCTCTGTCCCCTCACCTGGGTTCTGGGTATTAGGTGCCTCTTTTATCATTATTTAAACCGTACATCTAACAAACTTTAAATATTATATATGCTATTTTCTATTCATAAAATAGCTCACAATCGAAAAATAAGTAAAACAAGAATCTCTTGCATATACCAAAATGCAGACAAAAACCCCCCGATCATTTTCCATCTTGTTAATTCTTTTTATTTCTTCCCTTAGTGTCTCTAACATCTTTTATAGGAAAGCAGTTTATTCCTCATTTATCATTTTATATCCTGTTTTAAGACTTAAAAATTTGGTGGAGAAAATACAAATTTCATGTTTGGATATGGGTCATCAAATGTGCAGCTAAGTCAATAAAATGTAAATTGTTACTTTCAAATACCTTTACAGACATCTTGATTTACTAAAGAAAACAAAAAATTCTGTTCTTATTAAATGCTTTAAAAGCCCTTTATAACATTGATAAATGACAATCTGTAAAGAATATATTGAGCTGTATTTTCTCCTGTAGAGATGAGCTAGAATAAATTTACTGTAAGTGCATAAAATTGAAAGTTGGGAGAAGAGATGTGCAGTAAAGGGGAACAATAGGAATTTATGTGTAACACTCTCTTTTTTCCCTAAATATCTTCCCTGCTCTTCATGTCTGGCTTTTTCTTATTCTTTGATAAAATTGCTCAAGCATTTTGATCTATAAGTAAGAAAGAACCTCTGACTTTACCTGTTAAAAGGGGGTAACCTTCACCCAGTGCCACATTTAATTTCTCAGGAGTGTTACCTCTGTCTGGGACTTGGGTTAATAAACTTTTCCCGCTGGAAAAAATTGGGAATCCATTTGTAGCGTAGTGGCTCTATTTTATGGCATTATCTTCCAAAATAATGGACACTTTCACTTATTAAATTATTCTTTAATGTATATTGTACAGTCAAAGCTGAATGAAAGTCAAACTGAATTTATTTTCATTTAATTTGTGAGTGGCCTTATCAAGATTTTTCTTGGAAGTTTGTTAAACAAAAAGTGAATTGCTATAGAATTTGAGTTTTAAGTTCGCAGAGTCTCAAGAACTCACTGAGAAGATAAAGCAGGTGAATTTCAACATTTGGACATTTAATTTGTGCAAATTCAAGTGGAGCAAGAGAATTAGAAAGGGAAGAAAGGGGGAAAGATGAGAGAATGAGAGAAATTCTGTTGGGAAAAAAACAGCTTCATTGGTTTTGTTAAGAAAAGATATATTCATCTCCAACTTACCTAAGGTATGAAAGCTGTGCATTGTGCACTGGCTTTAAATATCAAAATATTTTACAAGCAAAGATCAAATTCTACAAAGTCTCATCAAGTTGCAAGAATTGAAAAATACTTCAGTAGTGTTCTCAGAATGTGATCCCTTGATACCAAAATTACCTGCTAGTGCTTGGTAAAAACTCGGATTCATTAGCCTGCTACAGACTGCTGAATCGAAGTCTTTGAGGGGGAGGCTCAAGAATCTGCATTTTTACTAGACTCTCCAGGACATTGGGACATATTTAAATTTAAGAAGCATTGTCCTACCAGTAATATAGAACACCACTTTTATTTTCAGACGGGATATCTCTGAGGAACAGAGTGGTGAAGTAACTTGCCCAGAGTCGCACAGCATGTTAATGGATGCTAATGTGTTTATTGATGCCAAAACTTGTGCCTTCTTACCTGAGCACAGTTTTAAACCTCCATGTATCACTTCTACATAGGAATAATCATATATGGGTTATATCTACTTAATCACTATCAATCGTGAGAGAATTGGAATTAAATGTGATTTTCATTGAGCACTGGGGGAGGCACCAAGATGAGACAATAAGGGAAGGGTGGAAGGTCAGCCAACATGTGATACATGGATGGCACTAGTGACTGGGTAAGAAAAACGAAGGGGTCGCCTTTTGTCAGGAACTGTCACCCTGGTTTACTACACCTTAAATTAGGCTTTTGTTCCTAGAAAACACAGAACAAGTTTTTGCCACGTTCACAGAAACCCCAAATTCCAAAACACTATCCAGAAATTCCCCCAAAGTGCTATAACCATTGTTCAGCTGAGACGCAGAAACAATCTCTGTTTCCCCAGCTACACATTCTTCGGCAATATTTTTTCAAAAACTGTACCTTGGTGGGTCATTCTGCTCCGCCACTTTAGCTACTGAGCCTACAATATGGCTTTGTTAGTACTAAAATATGTCTTCATATCATAATCATTGCTGTAATAGATGGAATAACAGAGACTATCTATTGAGTAAGGCTTTGCCAGGCCCACGGGAGTTGTATATTATGTAAAAACGAAAATGAATGCAAGACGGAGAGACAAAACTTCCTTTCACTGCGGAAATCTGCCAATCTATAAAACACAGATGTAGGTGTTTCCCACTATTGAAGGTCTGATAGTTCCAGTCCCTATGATTATTTCAGCTTCCTAAATAGAACTAGTTTTTCTGTTTAGGTTGACTCAAGGTATGTTTTGTCCTGTAGGGAAACAGTACAATCCTTTGTTTTCTGTAGAATGGTATGAACTTGTATCCTATTTTGTTACCCCTATTTTAAGGGCATATATGATTTCTTATAAGAGCCTCTAAGTTTTTAAGAGTATGCATTATGCTAATTTAGTAGGCTAGTAAAATATGGGGGACCAGATAAAAAATGTAAGTTCATAAAAAGTTGAGAAATTAAACTATTTGTTTATAATTTAGCTACCTGAGAAGCAGTGATATTTGCTAGTATTTATTACAAAATGATATTTTAGATTAAAATGAATACATACACACAAAATTATTTGGCATTGTTAGAATCTATTCTGTTATGAAAAGCAACATGGTAAATGGGTGCATCCACGTGCAGACGTTTTATTTTACTGTTTTCTGGTTTGTTTTTCTTTGTGTTCCAGAAAAATGTCCAGAGTACCAGTAACTCCCAAACTGCTGCCTGAGCTTCTACTTGCTTTCCACTTTCATTCAGTAAGTTGTTCGGTTATACAGGAGTACTGAGGCTCTACTTTATTTTAATTTTTTTCAGTTAGAACCTTTAAGTTTTACTGTTTGGGCACATTTTATTGACATAAAACAATTTTATTAACTATAGTTATCATGTGTTACGTGAGATCCTCAGACTTTACTCAAAGCTGAAAGTTTGTACCCTTTTACCAATTCTTCCTATTTTTCTCATCTTCCAGTTCCGCCCTAGCAGCGAATCTTTAACTCTGTTACTGTGAGTTTGACTTTTTAAAACTTTATTTTTATTTCACCAACAAGTGACAAAGTTTTTGTCCTTCTCTGTCTGGCTTATTTCCTTTAGCATACTGGCCTCAAGGTGCATCCATGTTGTGTAACAGTGTGATTTTCTTCTTTCTCCTGATTAATCTGGATTACATTTCTTTGTCCATTGATCCACTGATGGATCCTTAGATTGTTTTCATATCTTGGCTATTGTGAATAATGGGAGTGCAGATATCTCTCCCATACCCAATTTTATTTCCTTTGGGTAAATATGCAGAAGTGGAATTGCTGGATCATATGGCAGGTCTAGTTTTATTTTATTTTTTTTTAGGAAACTTTGTACTATTTTCCACAGTGGCTGCATCAATTTCCATTCCCACCAACAGTGCAGGAAGGTTCCCTTTTCTCCATGTTCTCTCCAGCATTTGTTATCTCTTTTCTTCCTGATAACCATCCTTCTAAAAGGTGAGGGGTTGGGGGGGGTGATGTTATCTCATTGTGGTTTTCGTTTGCATTTTCTTGGTCATTAGTAATGTTGACCACCTTTTCAAGTACCTGTTGGCCATTTGTAAGTCTTCTTCGGAAAAATGTCATTTCAATTTCTCTGCCCATTTCTTTCCTATTGAATTGTTTGAATTCTTTTTTAAATTTTTTAATTCTTGTTTATTCTATTACAGTCATCTCAATTTTTTCCTTCTTTGCCCTCCTCTCTTTAGCCCCACCGCCCTCCGCCCCCTGCTCCCAAACTCATTTCCCACCCTGTTGTCGATGTCCATGTGTCACTCATACATGTTCTTTGACTAATCCCTTCCTTTTCTTTTCCACCCTTCCCCTTTCCTCTGGTAGCTGTCTGTCCCGTTTCCGTGTCTCTGGTTCTGTTTTGCTCATTAGTTTTTGTTCATTAGATTCCTCCTATAAGTGAAACCATCAACAAAATAAAAAGGCAGCCTATAGAATGTGAGGAACTATTTTCAAATTATATACAATAGCTAAGTGTTGGCATACTTGAATTCTTTATGCATTTTGAATATTAACCCATTATCAGATACGTAATTTGAAAATATCTTCTCCCATTCTGTATGTTGCCTTTTCATTTTGTTGATGGTTCCTTTTCTCTGCAGAAGGTTTTTAGTTTATTTAGTGTCTACCATGATGAAGAAACCACTTGAGCTAAAGCTGACCCAGAAGCTTTTTAATTTAATGGAGTCCTGCTTATTTTTGCTTTGGTTGTATTTAGTTTTGGCATTAAATCCAAAAAATCATTGCTAAGACTGATGTTAAGGATCTTACCCCCATGTTACCTTCTAGGAATTTTTTGTTTCAGGTCTTACATTCAATTCTTTAATGCATTTTTAGTTGATTTTTTGTTTGGTGTAAGATAGGGGTCCAGTTCCATTGTTTTGCCTCTGAGTATTTACTTTAGAATGCGTCAGAATAGCCCCAAGTGATTCTAAATGAAGACTTTCGGCCTCATTCCATGAACATCTACCTCAGTAGGTCAAGGACAAAGTATAAAAAAAAAATCCAAGTTTTATTAGGGTTTTCAGGCATTTCTGATTCAGGACTGTAAACCACACTTAGGGAAATACTGACTTACTGTGTGCAGTGCATCCTAACACAGAGGGTGATGGAATTATCCCACTACTTAATCCAGGGCTGGTGCAGCAATCAAGGAACTAAAGGTACAGAATTTAAGAAGACACTGGCACACTTGACCCTGCTCTGACCTATAGATTCAACTGACACGTATTGTTAAATAGTTTAATCCCCCGTCCCAACCCCCAACCAGCCCCGTAGGTAGGGACTGGTATTTCATCAAGGCTCTTGTTCCCTGCGCTCTCAGAGGCAGCTGATGCAGTTCAGCTGCATTTCACATAAATGAGCGTTAGGTGCCTTCTCTGACACCGGGTTTGCTTTCAGGCCGTGGCCGAGCTAACCGAACGAAGGGCAGAGACCTTGCCAGAAGGTCAGGACTAGTTCTCCCACCCTGTGAGTGGTTTCAGATGTAATTTCGTCTGCACACACCAAAAGCTTTTAGATAAAAATACTTGGAAGATAAATGAGATTTCGGGAGGGGAAGAACAGAAAGTATATAAAAGAGCCAAGTGGAGTGAATATTTCCCCCCTAGAAGAAAGTCATACTAATTTGTATTTTTCAAAGGTATTGCTGTTCACACGGGCATTTGCCTGTATGTTAACATGTTTGGATTCATCTAATACATTTTTGTAGTGTGTTGATCCTAGATGTGAAACTTCATGGTGATGTGGCCTGCCAGGAGAGGGGCGCTGGTTGTGACCAAGTGGAATAATGACACGTCCTGCCTACAAGGACGTTGCAGTTATTCATTGCTGAGGTCATTAGAGTATATCTGAATCTCATTCTTTAGAGGTGCTGGGGTTTTTTTTTTTTTTTTACCCTGGAAGTTGTTCAGTTGAGAAAAGGTTAAAGATCTATTCCCTGACAAAAGAGCATCCACCATCTTCAAGTCTGCTCTGTACTGTATACTAAATTTCAATCTCCGCTTTATAATCTAGCAGGGAAGGGACCTGCATTCTTACATCTCTGACGGTACAACTTTCTTTAACTCTGTTTCTGAGGCTGTTGTCTGCTTCTCAGCATTTCAGTTGTTGCTAATCTTATTTCCGTGTCCCACATAATTAGAATGGCTACAAATTCTAACTGTTCCATCAGCTCTTTCCTC
>PVIA01013726.1:0-30628 GCA_004024845.1 Tonatia bakeri
TTAGCAACAGGGAAGGGGGAGAAGGAGAGAGGGGGAAAAGATATAGAGAATAAGTAGCACAGGTGGTAGATAGAAAATAGACAGGGGGAGGGCAAGAATAGTATGGGAAATGTAGAAGCTAAAGAACTTATGACACATGGACATGAACTAAAGGGGGGGAATGTGAGTGGGAGGGGGTGGGCAGGGTGGAGGGGAGGGAAGGGGGAAAATGGGACAACTGTAACAGCATAATTAATAAAATAAAACCAAAAACCAAACAAACAAACAAAAAAGATATTTCCACCTGGTTCTGGGGCTGGAAACACAAGCCAAGCCCTCTTCTTTATGTAGATGGCTGGCCAGGAGGGGACTTTTCCCATGGGGACTGAAATCTGCCTTGGATCTATCAGTGACCCAGCTGTTGCCTGACCCCCAAAGCATCTTAGGCACTTGTGGAAATTGGACTGGGTTCCCCAGAGTGTGCCTGTTCTGGGTGTGATGGGATTACAAGAGTCTTGCCTTGGAGGAAACTGAGCCCTCTCCCAGGAGGCACTATCCCACCCTCCAACCTGGCTTTTAGACAGGACACCAGGGCTACCACTGTTCTTACCAAGAACTGGTCACTTCACAATAGGAGCTGTGGAGGCTCCAGGGAAAGGTGATTAAAGAGGACTTTGTGGAAGAACATGGTGGATTTGGGCCACCTAGATGAGGGTTAGGGAGAGTGTTCAAGGTCCTCACTTCACAGCTCCAGTTCAACATAGATGCATATATTGTGACAGTTATCTAACAGCATAAGCTTGTGGAGGAAGGGGTGCCTTTGCTAATTCTAACTCAGGTATCCTATAGCCTGTGGTGGTTCAGAAGGCACGCCAGGCAGGAATATTGCTAGTCAAGAGTGGTGGTGGTGTCATAGAGGCCGAGGAACTGGAAGGGAAGCGTGCCTAGCTCTTGCTAGAGTGAGAAGGTCACTGGGGCTGGAGGGGCAGATCCTACTCACAGCACATATGCACCCACAGCTAACAAACATGTATGCACACACTTAGGCACACTCCAGTGACATACCTAATCGAGGTGGCTGCTGGGAGGTGTGAAGTGGTCAGTGAGTGTAGAGCCTACCTAGCACATGGTTGTCCCACCACTGTGGGACTCAGTAAACCAACAGTGGCCCCAATGGGCTTCGGGTGCCAGGAAGTGGCCAATGGTCCACCCCTGATCTGACCTGGACCCCAGGGCAGCTGACTGTTCTCTTGGCAGATGAACACTCCAGGAGTGGAAGTCCATTGGAAATGGAGGACATGACACTTGTGATGGTCTCTTCCACTCACTTGGTGGCCACAAGGAGGAGATACTGGCTCTCCCTGCCCCAGTCCTCTGCTCTCAATGCACAATTTCCTCTCTTTTTAACATCAGAAAGACATCTGTCTGTCTCTCTGTGGGAAGGAGAGACCAACATCCTCAGAACACACTCTGGGCTTTGATGTCCAGCTCAGCCCACCTGGCCAGGCCAAGAGCAGCCCCTCCTCCTCACCACTGCTCAGGGATGCTGTCCCTACCAGTCTCTCTCACACACATACTGTTCCTCTGGCATTCTCTGCTAAACCTTCTCCATCTCCCTTCTCTTGGCATCTGCCCAGCTCTGCCCGCTTCTTAGCCCTAACTGGTGGGATTAGCACTGGCTAGGATGGGCCAGACCTCCACCTCTGCTCAGCCCCTAATATGAATGGGGTTCCTAGCATACGCTGTTCTGGTCCTCCCCCTCACCAAGGGCTGCATCTGACCTGCTTCAGACTCCTACCATTTCTCCATCATTTCACTGTTTTGTATGCACACATGCGCATGTGTGTGTGTGTTAGTACTTGCTGGCCTCCCACCTCCAGGACAGAGAGACCCTCAAAGTTCCAGTCCGGGGGTCTCTGCCCACAGAGTCTCCCTGACTGCTGCAGATGAGAGTAAGTCTACCAAGACATGACCATCTGCCTGGGGAGAAAAGGCTGACCAGTCTCTCAGAGAAGAAAGGTGTCAAGTCTCTCTCTCAATGGGCTTTTACTGAGTTTAGCTTGCATAGGGATGCATATCAAAGAAAGGAGGTGTGGTTTACCGATAACATTTCTGGGATCATGGGGGTCCTTTTTCTGTTCGACAGGGTGACACCAATTGGCTATAAAACACTGGAAAACAAGCTTATTTTGTGCTCAGACCCTTAACATTTAAATTGAAGATATCCTTAGCGAAGCAGGTTTCACAGGACTTTATACATTCTTTCTTAGGCCTGATCACAACCCCCTGCCAGGAACCGCCCATTCTGGCATAGGGCTGCACCCCTCTTTGGCATTGTTTCAGGCTTGAATCAGGCAGGGGAAGCAAGGCAGCCAAAAGATTAGGAGACTTTTTACAGATAGAATGAGCACTTAGGCTATGATAAAGCTGAGAGGTGAGGGTCTTCTGTCCCTCCTCCACAATCCCCTAAGTCCTTCCCTGATGGGCCCCCTTTGTGACTGTGCCTGTCTTAGGTTGTTCCTTCCTGAGGAATCTTACTTGCCATTGACTATCCAGCCATCCTCCAGGGGTCAAGCAGGGTGAAGGAAAGGGAGCAGAGGCTGTACCACTGCCAGGAGGGTAAGTTTTATCTTCTTAGTGGCTTGTGGTCCCAAGGTCCCCTAGCAGTGGGGCCTTTTCACCTGTTGGCAGGGTTACAGACTCTGAAACCAAGAAGGATGGTTCCCAACATTCCAGTCCTAAGTACTCCATCTTCTGCACCTCAGACTGGTGCCCAGAGTTCTTTCTCACTGTTCTTCATGGTGGGAAGAACCAGGCACCAGTGAATAAATAATGGGTGAAGAACTTCACCAGTTTCAGAGACTAGAGAAGGGATATTATAACCTAGAGGAACTTCTTGACACTCAGTGGGACCCATGGATGGCCACCTTGCTTCTTAGTCCAGGCTCAAGGACACCCCTGAAAGTGGAGGCAGCTGGCCCATCAAGTGTAGGAGGTTGGGGAGTGAGCTGACTTTCTCTCTGTCACCCATTCATCATGTTTCCCATGAAGTGGAAAGCCTAACCAACAGAGGAGCTAGAAGAAACACGCAGTCACTTGAAGGGCAGTGGGCCCTACAGGGACAGATCCAAGCTCCCCAGGATGGGCCTGGGACACGTTCCACTCTGAGTCAGGGTTGGAGGACCTCCCTGAAGACCCTTCTTGGCTGCTGGTTGCAGGTCATCTCCTATACTTCTCTTCCCTGTGTCTCCACTTCTCCTTTTGAGCAATGGGACCAGGGCCCCCTCCAACAAGGGGGTTGGAGTGAAAAGGTTGTGCAGAATCTAGAATAGGTGACAGAAGTGGGGGAAGGGAGAATCATCTCACTGGCCTGTGTTCTGGAGATTACAGTCTTTGCTAAGAGAAATGGGGCATCCAGAGGAGGAAATGTAATGGACTCCATGCTCTAGGCTCATCCAGGATCCTGGATGAAGAGGGACATTGGGAGGGGCTGGGCTACTCTTCCAGGAGAAAAGTGGCCCATGTGGGGGACAGGAGATGGTCTCTGTCTGCACATGTACAGGGCAACAAGGGTGTTAGGCAAGGAACCACAATGCTCACAAGCACAATGACATGTATGTCACATATACACATGCACACTCACTCTACATATCCTACACACTATACATGCCAGTTATACACACTTGTTGCAAACACACACACACATCATACATACATGCATAAGGAGGAGTCTGCCTGGGGCTGGTACATGGGAGGTGCTCTGTGAACACAGCTCCTTTTCTGAAGCAGCTGTAGCAGCTCAGTGGGTTGCCTCTCAGTAAAGGGCCACTAGGCAGGGAAGCAGCTATGCTTTATTCCCACTTACCCCCTGGAGCTTGTCAGGCAATATGGCACTGCCACTTGGTTTCTAGAGGCAGCCTTCCCAGTGTGGGTGGAAGGAGCTGGCTGGGACTGCCAGTGTACCCTCTCAGAACTGGTGAGGTGGGATCAAGAAATCAAGGCCCTCCAGGACTCTTGTTGTCTACCCTGCTCCTAATACCAGTAGCTAGGCCAAGCCAGTCTGGCTTAGATGACTGGTTTGGTCTAAAGGAGACCCCCTGATACAACCCCTCCAGCTGCCTTCAGCCCTAACAATCCTGAGTTGATCTAAGATAAAAAAAAAAATGTGTCAGCAGGGCCATCAAAGACCCTCCAACATGGCTCCTATTGCATGTGGAAGCCCAGAGCACTCCTCCTCAGTCCTGACAGGCAGGCTGGTACCACCTACCAGAGGGTAACTTCCCTATGGGTAGAGACTTGGACCTTCTTTTAGCCAACCTCTCCATCTGGCAGGTGGACCCTTTCCTCTATGTGCTCAGGCCTGTGTAGGCTGCTGAGGGAGCCAGAGGAAGAAGTGGACAGGGTCTTTCTCCTGAACCCCTGGTGGGTCAGACCACCTCAACCCCAGGCAGCATGAAGAGCACATCCAGGTGTGGGCCACAGTCAGGGCTGGAGGGTCTGGCACATGAGCACTGAGAGCTAGCTTCCTAGCTGAGGCAGAAAGATGAATGTGCTCAGAGAAGCAAAGATTCCATGGCTGGAGGGGTGCCAGGTATTCTGCATGTGAAGCCTCCAGTCCTTCGGAGGCAAAATGTATCAGTTCCATTTCACAGTTGAGGCCACTGAGAACCAGAGGGGTTAGTGGCTTAATAAAGGTCACACAGCTAACAGGATCAGGCCATCTGAAGCACAGCTATAGCAAATGACATGTTAGGTACAGGCTAGGGAAAGGATATGGTGGGAAATAGGACAATGAGAAGGGTACGAATGAGGTAGGCAAGTGTAGATTTCTCTTTTCCCCACCTTTCACACAGGGGTGGAGAACCAGGAAGCCAAGACTTTACAGCAGGGCCCTCCACAGTGGGTGATGGTTCTGCAAGGCCTGTCCTCCACCTCCGAGGCTCTGGGAGACTCTGAAGGAGAGGCCACCTCAGCCCCTTTAATAGATTCCTCTTTCTTTGATCATGTTTTTGTGACCTTTGTAAAAGCAATTTAAATTTGAATTGTCCTGAGTACCAGAGGAATTAATTAGAGAAAAGAGCAGCTAATTCTGCTGAAGAGGCAAACCTGGGGCAGGAGGTACAGGGAGGTACAGGCACATGCCCCCAACACCTGCCTGGAGGCCTCTAGCTTCTCCTCCTCAGTCTGAAGGTAGAGGTTGTCAGGGTCCTTAGGCTGGGGCAGAGAGCTGAGTGTGTGATCCTCCAGTCCCACAGACAGCTACCCTTCTGAGCCTCTAGGCCTACACACAGCCCAGCCTGGAGGTCTTCTTACCTAGGCAGCTGTCACCACCACCACAGCAGTACCTCCATGGAGCTCGGGTGCCCCTCAGAGCCAGCAGTGTCTTCTGTGGTGAGCCCTCCTCTGCCTGGGTATCTGGGATGAGATCCAGGAATAGGATTCCTGAAGGGACAGCAGGCCTTGCCCCACACTGGCACACTTGCATGTGCACACACCTGGACACACACCTACTGCAGAGCTCTCTGAGCAGTGGGATATACCGTATTTTGCCATGTATAATACACACTGTTTTGCCCATATTTTTGCGGGAAAAATAAGGATGTGCATTACATATGTGTAGTACTGAAATGTTTTGTATCTCTTCTTGTTTTGTAATTAAGATTTTGTTACATAAAATTTCTTGTACCATAATGTGTTCAAAAATAAATGCTAAAATTCCTTTATAATACAAAAAACGAGTATCTAAATATAAATAAATAAATAATTGGATTAAAGAATTAAAATGAAAGGTTTTTGTGAAAGTTTGGGCCCAAAACATGGGTGCACATTATACACAGGAGCGTGTTATACATGGCAAAATATGGTACAATTGGTGCATTTCACAGATGAGGAGACTGGGGTACAGAGAGGTGAAGTAACTTGCCCAGGACCATACAGATAAAAAGGGCAGCCCCAGGATTTGAATTCTAGGCAGTCAGGTTCCAGAACCTGGAACTCTTAATCACCATGCTGGATTTACCAAAGTAACATACAGTTTCATCTATGTCCAGTAGACCAAGCTGAGCTGAGTGGGTCACAGTAGGCCAGGGAACAGCAGCACATCAGGGCTGGAAAGAGCTCCATTCCAAGGTCACTCTGTCCTGAGGATTCAGAGAGCCTGAGGCAACAGGGCAGTTTATCAGGACTATGAGACTCCAATGTCACAGCGGTGACAGCAAAGACCTTGCCACTGCTCCTTCAGGGTGACTTTGAGTCCTTCAGTATCTTCAACTGTGTCACCAGAAAATCCAATAGTCAAACATGAGCCATGAAGCCCCCCAAAACCTGAGACTGCCTGAGCCTGCACACCGAAGGGGATTGACTCATGCCTTCATTGCTACAAGCTTACCCTTCCTGCTGCTATCAAGCTCCCTCTCTTGCATCCACCTCACAGAGAGCATGGGGAATGGGAACAAAAGAGAACAGCAACATCCACTCCCATACATGAACACGGGTCTGTTCTCAATGTACAGTATAAGCAGGGTGGGGGCTCAGTGTCAGCAGCATTGGGGTTCAGTGTGTGAGCAGGGTCAGGACCCAGTGTGAGCAGGGCTGGGTCTCAGTGTTAGCAGGGTTGGGGTTTGGTCTATGTGTAGAGCTGGATCAGTCTGAAGTGTCTCATTCTCAATCTTTATTTTTTTTTTGGTTTGATAATGTAGTCATGTGGCCATGTTCCCAGATATCACTGGTAAACCAGGTTCCTAATGCCCTCAGTGTCTTTAATGCAGTGCCTGCCATTCTCCCACAACTCCTTGCTTGTCTTGCCTGTAACAGTGCATCACAACAAAGAAAAAGCTATGCTTTTGGGGATGTAGTCATTGCCACACTCCTTGCAGCACTGAAAACTTGTGTCCTGAGTTGCAGGGTTACCAGCTGGTTGTAGGAATTTGGGTAAGTCACACATCTTCCTTGAGTCTGCTTTATTTTCTGAATGTTCCTCAGTAACTCAGCCTACAAAGAGAACACTCCTCATAGCCTGATTCTCCCTGATATTAACAGTGTCAGTTAAAGACACTGTCTAGTGGTTTGGTGACCCACGAAAATTGGTTATTATCCTGGAGTTACCCGAGGAAATCAGTCCCCAAAGCCTCCCACCCTATGGATCATTTCTTCCCCACGATCCCCTCTGCCACAGGCCTTGCTCAGATTTAACAGCTACCTCACAGATTTCCCTGTCTCCTCTGTGGCCCTCATCCAGCTATAGCCAGGGCAGCCTTTCTAACATGTAAATCTGATCATGTCACTCCCCGGCTAGATCTGGAGCTCAAGGTGAGGCCTGGGCTAAATCCAAGAAAGAGGTGGGCTCACCAGAACACATGAAGTGAGAAGGAAAGATGGAAGCCTAACCCAAACCTGAGTCACTTAAGGGACAGGAGGGGGAGATAACTTTAAAGGAAAGTGAGGTTGGATGGGTCAGGGAAGGCCAGAGCTAGTGCATCGTGGAAGCTGAGGGAAGAGAGGAGGTGTTAAGGCATGTCCAGTGTCACAGACCATTCGAACAGTGCTCATAGGGGTTGGCAATTCAGGGGCTGCCCGTGGGTCAGTGAGAATTGCTTTACAGGGGAGAAAGCAAGCACAGTGAGGGGTGGGAGCAGTGAGTACAGGCAACTGCTGCAAGAAGGTGAGCTGGGGACAGGTCTGGCCATGGCAGAGGGGAACCAAAATCAAAGGAAGGTTTTATTTTAAATAAGAGGGAGCAGATCCACAAGTTCTGCATCCATGGACCATGCCTGGCCTGCAGACTCTACCCTGTGCTTGCCTAGTAACCACCTGCCCTTGAAGATTCACATTGGGAGAGATGTGAAGGAGTGACATAAAACAAATGATCAAATTCAGAGAGGCCCAGGCTCAACAGGAGGCAGACCAGTTCAAGCTCACTGTATATGGGCAACAGATCCAGGGTAGAGGTCCTAGTACATGCCCCCACTCCTGTCTTTACCTAACGGCCTTTGCTCCATATGGCCCTAAGGAAAGTTGAGTCAGGAGAGAATTGAAATTGGGGGTAGCTTCTTAGGGACCTGGACAAGAAATATTTATTCAGCCAGAGAGCCATCCAGGTATGGAACTAGGAATCAAGGACAGTTTCTGGTCTCAGACCTGCCCCCACCTTGCCAGACAATACAAACCCCTTCCTTGTATCTGAGCCCCCAGCCTCCAGTTGTGGCCAGAGAGGCCAAACTAGCTGACCTTGATGGACTTCCTGACACATCTTCCTGGGATATGAGAGGTGAGGAGTTGATCACCACTGCTGTGGATGAGGAAGGACCTGGGAACCAGGGTAAGAGGTAAGGAGCATTTAGCATTGCTGCATGAAGTTCCAGCTCTTCTGTCTGTGTGGAGGACAGGGCTGTAAAATGTTAAGTAAAACCCAAGGCTAATTTCCTCCATCAGAGGAAGAGGCGATGCAGCATTTCCAAACACTAATTAAACCTGCTCAGGTGGTATAACACCAAAAGCAGTTCCAAGATCGATACTGCTATCATTTAGAAGTGTAACGAGGTTAGAGAGGTGAGCAAAGGAAATAATTAACTCATTTGCAGCCTTTTTAAACAGAAACCATCATTTTAATTTCCGGGGTAATTAGCTCTGCTCTGTCTATCAATCATGACCTGGGCCATTATTTTAATTATTTGATTAATCAAAGAGGTAGGGAGATTAGGCACCCCCTCCTAGCCCCTGTTACCAGGCTTCCAATCAGAGAGGGCCCCTGGGGAGGCAAGGGGCACATTTCTCAGACGGGCAGTGGAGGCCAGTGCTGAGAGTAGTCAGCAGGATGGGGCCCACTATACAGGTGGTCCCCAAGTGAGGCAGGTCTGGCAGGTGATGGAGCAGCTCTCTCTCCTGGCAGTGTGATGACAGAGGACAAGCACCACCCTGAGCTTGGAAGTGCTGGGAGCCAGGAGGCACAGATTTTGGTCCAGGCACTGCCCCTGGCTTGCTTCATTTACCTTCACAAGTCCCTCTTTCTTTCTGGGTTTCAGCATCTCTTTCTGTTCTAGGGTGGGATAGGTGCCAGTTCAATTAACCAGAAGTTCTAAGTTCCAGAGGCATCTGGCCACTGGAGGGCAGCAGAACCCTAGGGACCCCTGAGCCCATAGGGCAGCAGCCTAGCCCAGCTAGTGTCTTAGCCAACTTGGATTCTGGATGTTCCTGACAGAGAGGTCTGGTCTGGACACTGCCCAAGGCCTCAAGGAAGTCTGAATAGACAGGTCACAATGATTTTTCTCCCCATTTAACACAGGAGGGACTGAAGCTTCAGAGAGGGTCCAGACCTATCTAGGGCCACATAGTGAGTACTTGGCCCTCACAACCAAGTCCCTAAGCCTCAATCCTGAAACTCAGAGCAAGTGGGAGGTGGGGGCTTGGTCTGGGCAAAGATGATCCAGACTGTTCTCTGTTTCCTTCTAACAGCCTAGACTTAGTCAACTTTACCAACCAAAAGTGTTCCCAAAGACCACTGCCTTGTCCCCCTCATGTTATAGATGAAGAACACTGAACCCCAAAGGGAGACAGGGGTTTTCCAAGAGTGATTATCTCACTTATCACAGAGTCTCTCCCCTGAAGAGCTCACTCAGGAGAAGATGTACAAGTAGATGGTAGCCACTCAATGCAGCCTGGGCAGTCAGGGAAGACTTCCTGAAAGAGGTGACTTCTGAGCAGAATTGGAGTGAAGAGGAAGAGAAGAAAGTTCCAGGCAAGGAGAGAAGTGTAAGAATAGGGTGTGGAGGTGGCAAGTTTGGCACAGCTGGACCACAGGTTATATAGACCCTGGCAGAAGACCAATGAAGGGATCAGGGATTAGAGATCAGCCATGAGTGTGAGCTAAGGAGTCTGGGAGGGAGTTGAGCATTAAAGGGCTATGGGAGTGGGGATGGTTGGGTACATATTGCCCTGCCCTGCTGGGCTCCTATTTATGTCCCCTTAAAAACAACTCTGCCGAGCACTGCGCTTGCCCTATGGGTTGATGATATACCTGAGAACTCCTCTTTAGTATTTATTGTCTACCCTCTCAGGGCCCAGCTGAGAAAGGTGGAGCCTCTGGTGGGTAGGCTATAAGTAGGGTTTTGCCAAAGGGTTCTGGGAATTCAGGGGCTTGGGGGGAAATGAGGATAACAAGGAAAGTGAGTGGAAACAAAGGCCAAGCCCTCCCCAAGTTCCTGCTCCAGCTTGCCTGGGTTGGGGCTGCAGGACCCTCACTGTTCTGTACTATATCATCAGCAACACCCCATCACTGGAAAGGCCTCTCCTTATCCACCTCCGGCTCCACTAGGTCTACCACCTCAAACAGCTCTCTGATGGGGAGAAACTCCTATATGCTCCTTAGTCTACTCTCTTCTCAGTACCAGCTGTTAGCTCTTTGCCTGGAGTGCCCTGAGATTCCTGACTGAGAGTCTTCTAGGACATGGTGTGGGTCCCAGAGCCTGCAGTATCCAGTCTCTCAGGCAGGCAGAAAATACTGACTGTGATCATAAGCTGATTAGCAACCCAGAAAGGGCAGGAGGCTTATATGAGTCACCCAGCTGGCATGGGGAGTCTGAAGGGAGCCTTCTAGCCCTTGGCACTGTCTCCACAGGTAGGGGAGGGGGAATAGATGGAAATGAGGAAGGAGGAGTAGGAGAGGGAAAGGAAGAGAGAGAGGAAGGAGGATGACCAGGATGGGGCAGGAGCTCAGTTGCTAGGGGCAACAGCAATGCATTCAGAGAAGGAAGCAGATGCTGAGGAAGACTTCAGGAGAAAGCCACTGGGGTCTAGGAGGTACATCCAAGATTTCAAGGGCTTGGGTGTAAGGGTTGTCCATGTAGCAAGGACTCCAGGAGACCTGGGTATGTGTGTGAAAACCCTGGTGGGAAGTCCTTAGTGACTGATCTGACCCCTGCCCTGAGGCAGGAATCTGGAGTGGGAGTAGGAGTGGGGAGGGCTGGGCCTGCTGCATTTGTAAGCTCCTTACAGTCACACTCAGGCTCTAGGACTACAGTTTGACTGGGACTCCAGAGCTCAAAGCAGTTGTGGAGGCTGGGGCTGGAGCAGAGCTGGGGAAGAATGCCTAATCTAGCAATGGCAGCATTGCTCAGCACCTAGGCCCTGTTGTACCACCAGCCTGCCCCTCTCCTCTCAGCCTCTATCCAGGAAAACCACATGCAGATGCAGACAAAAGTACATGCTGAAGATTCCAGACCTCTGAGGCCTTGGACATTCCTCCTCCCTGGCCTTAATTTTCTGTGTATAAAATAGCACAAATAACCTTGCCCTTGAATGTATTTATTAACAGTTACATCTATATGCATGTGAGCATCCTTGTTAAAATAATAAGTAACGGGAAATTTTGATAAAAGGAAAGGAAGTCACATTCACCTTTCACTTACCAAGGAAGAATTTGTACCCCCATTTCCCAGACCAGCAAACTGAGGCTCAGAGGCCACTGGTTAGTGAAACCACGCAAATAAAACATAAAACTGTAACACTCCCAAGCCCTACCCACCTCTGGATGTTGGTCTCACCAAGACCTCCTTGATGTTGTCCTTGGGATCACCTCAGAACTATCTCTGACATGTGGCCTCCTCTCCAAACCCAAATTTCATATCACCAGCCTCTACTCAGCCTACTAAGTTCCTCCACCTAACCTGCCAGCAGGGTAAAATGCACCCTCCCCTGGACATTTAAGGCCCCATGCCACTGTCCAATCCAGTCATCATCCTGTCCATACCAAATGCCCACAGCCTGGCCTGTTTGCTTCTTGCCTGTTCTATTATTACTATTATTACATAAAAACCACCCCAATATAAGTGGCCATTTTATTATGTGCATGGATTTGGTAGATCAGGCACTTAGGGTACAGAAGAGATGGCTGGGGCCTCAAAGTCTGGGAGTGACTTGACATCTGGGGTCTAGAATCATCTGGAGGCTCATCCACCCACATGTCTTGCAAGGATGCTGACTGAGCTGAGAGTAGGCTGGGGCTGTTGACTGGAACACCTACATGGAACCCATTTGCATGGCTTTGGCATACTTAGCATGGTAGCCTTGGTCCTAGTAGTGCTTCCAATATGGTGGTTCAGAGCTCCAAGACTGGGTGTCCCAGCAGACACAGTACAGGAAAACCTGCATTACATTTTATGACCCAACCTTGGAAGTCCCAGAGAGTCACTTATACTGTACTCCAATGGTCAAAGCAGTTAGAAGCTTGCCTGGGTTTTAAGAAGAGAGACAGACACACACACCTTTAGGAACAGGTGGCCAGGTCACACTGTAGAAGAGCCTGGGGGTAGGGAGATTATTCTGGCCACCTTTGGAAAATATAAGTAACCTATGGCCTTTTTGTCATTGCTGTCAGCAGTTCCTATCCTCTCTAAGTTCAGTCCCCTGGGTGCCCAGATACTGCCCTGTATCCTCCAGGAACCCTGCCTACACTGAGAGCTGAAGCTCCCACACCCCAAGAGACAGAACCACAACCACATGAGCACCTCCAAAGGGATACCTAGTCTCCCTTACTCTTCTCTGGCACTTAACTCCTTCCCCTCTCTTGTCCATTAACTTGCCTGTGCTTCCCAGAGCTCTAATGTTGTCTTACTGGGGATTTGCCTGGGATCTCAGCCCCTCGTAATCCTCATACACTCATCTACAAGGGAGGACTCCCTCCCAAAAAGACCCAGAATTTATTTATTAAAAATTGTGTATTTATTCTTACATGTTTAAACTTGAGTTACCTTCAAAGTACTCTCCATTTGATGCAATACACCTGTTGAGACATTTTTTCCACTGCTCAAAACAGTTTTTGGACTTGTCAATTTTGATGTCATATACAGCCTTTGCCATTTTTTTTTTGATTCACCTCTTCCACACAGGCAAAATATTTCCCTGAGTCACTTGGGGTAAGATTGGTTGAATAGGGGGTGGGGTGGCATAGGATCATGCTGTTTTTGCTAAAAAACTGCTGAACACTCAGAACAATGTGGGCAGATGTGCTCATAAATCACCCATCATGAAATGGGCCAATGTGTTGAAAGAATCTTCAAAAACAAAAATTACTGAAGCCAAATGAAGCCTCTCACAATAACCCCCCGCTGGTACATTGATAGAGATGGGTTCCTAGAACACTCGCCTAGAAGTGGAAGCTTGTACTACAAGGGACCTGGACTCCAGAAGATAATTCTGGTTTTGGGAGCTCCCTCCTTATATTTGCTGACAAACACTCAGTCAGCATTTCCAGCTCCAACTTTTCCCAAAGGACCGGATGCCCTCACCTACCTGCCAAGTGCAGAGGTCACCACCTGTCCTTACACTTGGAAGAACCCAAACTGAGTTCCCTCTCCAGGTCCCCTCTCCTCTCCACAAAGGGCAGCCCTAGCCACCCTGTCTCTGGAACCAGAGTCCCTCTCCCTGGGGTCCAGAACTAATCCAATTCCAGATCCTCCCAACTTAACTACCAGGTTAGCCCCTTCCTCTCCACCTTTGCTCTCATCTGAATGCTGACAACTGCTCTGTCCTCATTGGTTCCAGATCTCCAGGTTGGCTCTCCTCCATCCCATTCCCTAAACAAGCCCTTCCAACATGAAAGGCTGACCTTGCTATTCCCAAGTCAAAGCTTCCAAGGCTTCCCCAATGTTCAGGACAAAATCCCAGCTCCTTGACAATACATGTGGTCATCAGCTAACATTTAAGTTATTCCCTCCTGTCTAGCTTCAGCTTCCACCTTCCCTTCCTCCTCACATCAGAGCTCAAGGCTCTAATCCCCTGGACAAGCTACTCCCTGGAACTGGAACACATCTCCATGGCCTTTGCCTGGGGAGGGTCTGTTCATCCCCATAACCATGTCTGATGGAACTCTCTGTGATGATGAAAATGTCCAACATGGTAGTCACTTGAAATGTGATGAGTGCTACTGTTACCATTGGTATTTAAGTAATTATTAATAGGAAAGAAGAGGAAAAGGACTTAGATGTTGAGTTTAATAAAATTAGGAGCATAAGCCTGTTTGCTAGCCAGAAAGCTACAGCTTAACACCCCCGGTGATTCTGTGTTGCTCCACCAAGGGGATTAACACTCTCCCCCCCTGCACTGTACTGGATTGTTGGGTACAGGACCACAGTGATGTAAACCTATCCAAAGCCAAAAGCCTGGAAGTCATTGGTCATTTTGGAAAAGCTTCTGATCTTTTCCAAACCTGAGATATATAATCCCAGGGAAACAAAGAAGGCAGTCTCTCTCTCTCTCTCTCTCTCTCTCTCTCTCTCTCTCTCTCGACCTGAACTTGTCCCATGTGCTCATGCATCCTCTCCCCATAGCCATGTGACGTTAGCAGTTGTGTGGCCCATGGCCATGCAGACTCAACATGGAGGCTCCAGTGTGAGCCTGAATACTGCAACACAGCAATGAACTGCAGCTGGAAATACACACTAAGCTAGCCAGATGTTGGACTGGATTGTACTTTAATATGGAGCATAAACCCTGGGCAGTGGCCTTTATCCTGGCCCCACTGAAGATAAGACTGGACATTTTCCATGGTGAGATGGATGATGATAGGACATTGGGAAGTCAGAAAGGGAACCCCATTAATTGTACATTATCAATAAACCATACCACAGAGCCCCATTCTCCCATACAGGTCTCAGGAAATTCTTTTCCTTGTGATACCACAAGAACCCCACTTTCACCAATGAGACTACCAGGCAAATACTTTTAAATTTTATTTAATTTAGGGGATCCAAGATGGCAGAGGGGTGAGTGGAAGTTATACTAACCTCCTCCCAGGAACAGTCTGGAATTACAACTAAATTTTGGAGAAATCACCCAGAATAAACAACTGAACAATAGCAAGAGACAAGACTTATAACTGTGGACAGACACAAGAATCAACTTCAGCACAACATGACTGGTAGGGGGTGTGGTGGAGCCACAAGAGGGCCAGCTGGGTGCCCACAGGCAGCAGTGAAAGCACAGGACAGATATTTAAATGACTGATTGGATGCCCCTGAGAAGTGTGGGGTCTAAATCCTAAGCTGGGCTCCCCAGTCTAGAGCACTAGATCAAAAAATATACACAGATAACATCCAGCTATGAAAAGTGGCAGGGTTGCTATCTGCCAGAGATGCTTGGCCAGGGTCACAAAGAGCCACTTAAAGGGCCAATGCATAAATTTTCATTTGCAGCCACTTACCCTAGGCTCTGGCAGAGGGGAGGACAGAGTGGACTAGAGACACTGGAGGAGAGACTGGAGACAGAAGCTTTGGGAAGAGAACTGAGAGAGAGAGAGAGTAGCTACCAGGATCCTGGTGCTAAGTCATCCCTCATACCTCAGCAGTCATCTTGCTCAGACAGATCACTCCCTTCCTGGTGGCAGCAGCCTGAGGGTAAATAATAGCCCCCATCCCAGGAGGGATTCTGTCCTGCCTGTGGTGCTGAAACCTGACTGCTGAGTGCAGAGTGACTAGATTAACAACTGAAGGAGTCAGCCACAGACAGACCAGATCCCTGGTAGTATCTAACAGGCTGCTTAACATCAGACAGGGTCTCCATTTGACACCACCAGAGGTGAATCTAGAAAGAAAAAAAACAGTGCTAAATAGTAGATAGTACTGAGACAAAATCCACCATGGTCTTTTCCAAGCTTTGAAATATTTTCTTTCCTGCATAGCTTTTTAACATTCATTTCTTGTCCTTAAAGTTTATGTATATTAAGTCACTATATTTTATACAACATTTTACTTCAAGTCACATACTTTCCCCCTTCCTTCTCTTATCCCATTTTACCTTCTTCTTTCCTCTTATTATTTTCATTTAATTTTTTTCTCTCTTGCTATAACTTGTTTCCATTCTGCACTCTTAATATTTCTCCCCTCTCAAGCCTCCCAAATCCATTTTTTTTTGTTAATGGTCATCTCACATTCTTTTCCCTGCTCTTAAAATGCTCATGTCTCTCTCTACCTTCAGCAATCTCTGCTCGTTGGTTGTGGACGGGGACTAGTTGTTACATTTTTTCGATTTTACCTCTATATCTTCACTAACTCTGTATTTCAAATCTCAAATTTTACTGTTCTCCTCTCCTACTTTTTTCTGTCTCAAATTTTAATTTTGTCATCTTAACTTTTTTCTACTTCATCTTGCTCTTTTATTTCCCTTTTTTCTTTTTTTACTCTTTATTTTTCTCTCGAATTTTAATTTTCCCTGTATTACCCTGGTTTTCATTCCTCACACTTAGTATTCCCCTTCCCCCTATCATCTCAATATCACTCCCCTTTCCTCTAGACATGTCTTAAGCTTTTCCTTCTTTCTTTCCCCCCTCTTATTCCCATCCCACCTATCTTAATTTTAGAGAATTTGTTTAGATCATTTAGATCATTTGCTGTGGTGGATCTTTTTCTCCAATTTGGTTCCTATTTTATTATTATTTATTTACTTTTCCCATGTTCTCTTTCTCTATATCACTTTATTTTTATTTTATTCTATTTATTTTATTTTCTGTTTAAACCTACTACTATACACTTTCTTTCTTTTACTGCATACCACCTTCTTCATTCCCTTTTTATTTATGATGTACATTTTACTTTCTCTCTTCACATTGCTCAGATTCCCTACTCTTATTCGTTCTCCTCCCTCTACCCTCACAAAATCATTTTTCTTTCAGTAGGTCATCTCATATTTTCTCTTCTTTCTTATAATAGTCTTAATTTCTTTACACCCTTACTAATACTGGTTCATTTGCTACTGGTAGTGGGATTGCAGGTGGGAGTTGTTTTTGCAGGTGTGGGTTTGTTTCCTGGGCTTTGTGGTTTTGTTCTGGCAGCACCTGTACAACATCATAGATGTGGTGGGCAGAGTGACCCTCAGTCAACCACCTGGAGGGATGAACCCACCAAAGAAAAATCCAACAACAATCAAAACCCAATTACATGCACAACACAAATAGCATAAAGGGTATCCCAAGAGCATCAAGTCAGGAGATCAAGAGACTGAACCACTGAATCACTGAACCACTGAATAAGACAGGGAGTCAAAACAGATCAATTTTAGGAACACAAACAAACAAGAAGAGTATCCCCAAAAATGGGAAGACAAAGAAATAACCTCAATCGAAAGGAAAGGAGGAATCCCCGGAAGAGTACTAAATGAAACAGAGGCAAGGAAACTATCAGATATTGAGTTTAAAACAATGGTAATAAGTTTAAAACAATGGTAAACTATCAGATATTGAGTTTAAAACAATGGTAATTCAGTCAGAATTACAAACAAACACGGGGGAGCTACACAGAAATTACTACAAACTACATCAGCATGAAAAAGGACATAGCAACTATCAAGAAGAGCCAGGAGGAAATGAAAAATACAATTTCTGAGTTGAAGAACACAGTGGAAAGAATCAAAAGCAGGCTAGATGAAGCAGAGGATTAAATCAGCAAGCTGGAGGACAAGGTACAAAAAAATTCCAGAAAGAGCAATAAAAGGAAAGACTCCAAAAGAATGAAGAAGGGTTAAAAGAACTGAAGGACAACATGAAATGTAGTAATATCTATATAATAGGGATACCAGAAGGAAAAGAAGAGGAGCAAGGGATAAAAACCTCTATGAAAAAGTAATGATGAAAAACTTCCCTAAATTGGTGAGAGAAAAAGTCACACAAATACAGGCAGCAGAGATGATCCCAATTACGATGAACCCAAAGAGGTCCTACTCCAAGACACATCATGATTAAATAGCACAACTCACAGATAAAGAGAGAATCTTAAAGGCAGCAAGGGAGAAACAGGAAGTAACATACAAGGGAGCTCCAATAAGGCTAGTTGCTGACTTCTCAACAGAAATGCTACAAGCCAGAAGAGAATGGCAAGAAATATTCCAAGTATTAAAAAGCAAAGGCCCGCAATCAAGACTATTCTATACAGCAATGTTCTTAGTTAAAATGGAAGGTGATATAAGGAGTTTGCCAGACAAAAGAAGACTAAAAAATACTCCTCCACCAAACCAGCATTGCAAGATAAGCTAAAGAGACTGCTTTAAGAAGATGAAGATAAAGAGTGAGAGGGAGAGAGAGGAATACAGGTACAAAAGAGAAAAATGTCAATGAATAAGTATCTATCTCCAATAACCTTAAATGTAAATGGATTAAACGTTCCAATCAAAAGACACAAGGTAGCTGAATAGATAAGAAAACATGACCTGCACATATGCTGCCTACAAAAGACCTGTGCAGCAATCCTTATTGGGAAAAAAATATTCCAAGGAAATAAGGAAAGAAAGCTGGAGTAGCAATACTTATTTCAGACAAAACAAACTTCAAAACAAAGGCCATAAAAAGAGACACCTAAGGAGACTTCATAATACTCAAGGGAAAAATCCATCAAGAAGACATAAACATATATGCACCCAACATAGGAGCACCCAAATATATAAGGAAAATTTTGGAGGACTTCAACAAAGATATAAACAGCAACACACTTACAGTAGGTGATTTTAACACACCACTGTCAATGATGAATAGATGTTCCAAACAAAATATCAACAAGGATATTGTGGCACTGAATGATGCAGTAGATCAAATGTACTTAACTGATATGTATAGAACCTTTCATCCCAAAGAAGCAAAGTACACATTCTTTTCAAATGCACATGGAACGTTTTCAAAGATAGACTACATGATAGGACACACAACAAGCCTTAGCAAATTCAACAAAACAGAAATCACATCAAGCATCTTGTCAGATCACAAGGACCTGAAACTAGAAATCAACCTCAAGGAAAAAACTCAAAAACAGTCAAATTCACAGAGACTGAATAGCATGCTATTAAATAATGAATAATGAGATGAAGGTTAATAATGCGATCAGGGAAGAAACAAAAAAGTTTCTGGAAATGAATGAAAATGACCACACAACAGTCCAAAACCTATGGGACACAGCAGAGGCAGTCCTGACAGGGAAATACATAGCAATACAGGCTTACCTAAAAAAAGATAAAAAAACATTTCAAATAAACAACATAACCCTACATCTAAAAGAACTGAAGGGACAACAAGAAACAAAGCCCAGAACGAGTAGAAGGAAGGAAATAATCAAGATCAGAGAATATTTAAATGACATAGAGACTAAAAGAACAATTCAAAGAACCAATACATCCAGGAGCTGGTTCTTTGAAAAGATAAACAAAATTGACAAACCTTTAACCAGACTCATCAAGAAAAAAAGAGAGAGGGCCCAAATAAATAAAATCAGAAATGAAAAAGGAGAAATTACAACCAATACCACAGAAATACAAAGAATTATAAGAAATTATTATGAACAACTACATGCCAAGAAATTTCAAAACCTGGGTGAAATCAATACATTTCTAGGAATATAGTCTTCCAAAACTGAAGGAAGAAGCAGAAAGCCTGAACAGACCAATAACAGCTAGAGAAATTGAAGCAGTAATCAAAAAACTCCCAGAACATAAAAGCCCTGGACTGAGTAATTTCACAGGAGAATTTTACAAAATATTTAAGGAAGAGCTAACTCTTATTTTTTTCAAACTATTCCAAAAAATCCATGAAAAGGGGAGACTCCCAAACTCTTTTTATGAAGCCAGCATCATCCTAATTCTAACACCAGATAAAGACACAACAAAGAAAGAAAACTACAGGCTTATAACACTGATGAATATAGATGCTAAAACCCTCACAAAATATTGGAAAACTGCATCCAGCATTACATTAAAAAATCGTACACCATGATCAAGTGGGATTCATTGTACACCCAGGGATGCGAGGATGGTACAATATTCGCAAATCAATAAACATAATACATCACATAAACAAAAGGAAAGACAAAAATCACATGACCATATCAATAGATAACTAAAAATCATTTGATAAGGTACAACACCCATTTGTGATAAAAAAACACTCAGCAAAGTGGGAGTAGAGGGAGCATACCTCAACATGATAAAGGCCATATACAAGAAACCTACAGCCAGCATCACACTCAATGGGCAAAAACTAAAAGCTTTCCCACTAAGACGAAGAACAAGACAAGGATGTCCACTTTTACCACTTCTATTCAACATAGTATTGAAAGTTCCAGTCACAGTGATCAGATAAGAAAAAGAAATAAAAGACATCCAAATTGGAAAAGAGGATGCAAAACTGTCATTGTTTACAGATGACATGATAGTGTACATAGTGTATATGATGGAGTACATAGAAAATCCTATGGACTCCACCAAAAATTACTCAACCTCATAAGTGAATTTGGAAGATCAGTGGGATACAAAGTCTATATTCAGAAATTGAGGGCATTTTTGTACAGCAATAACGAAATATCAGAAAGAGAAGTCAGGAAAAAATCCCATTGATATAGCAACAAGAAAAATAAAATACCTAATAATAAACCTAACCCAGGAGATAAAAGACCTGCTCCCAGAAAACTACATAACACTGAAGACATTAAGGAAGACACAAATAAATAGAAGCATATAACGTATTCATGGACTGGAAGAATTAATATCATCAAATTGTCCATGCTACCCAAAGCAATCTATAGATTCAATGCAATCACTATTAAAATACCAATAACATGGAACAAACAGATCAAAAAATTATATGGAACCGCCCTGGCTGGCGTAGCTCAGTGGATTGAGCTCGGGCTGCGAACCAAAGCATCGCAGGTTCGATTCCCAGTCAGGGCACATGCCTGGGTTGCAGGCCACGACCCCCAGCAACCACACATTGATGTTTCTCTCTCTCTCTCTCTCCCTCCTTTCCCTCTCTAAAAATAAATAAATACATAAAAAAATAAAAAAGACTTCTGTCATTTAAAAAAAAATTATATGGAACCATAAACGACCCTGAGTAGCTGCAGCAATTTGGAGGAAGAAGAACAAAGTAGGAGGGATCACAATACCTGTTATCAAACCATATAACAAGGCCATGGTAATAAAAAGAGTCTGGTACTGGCATAGGAACAGACATATAGTTCAATGGAACAGAATAGTGAGCCCAGAAATAAACCCATGTGTCTATGATAAATTAATATTTGAGAAAGGGGACAGCTGCATAAAATGGAGTAAAAATAGCTTCAACAAATGGTGTTGGGAGAGCTGGACAGCTACATGCAAAAAAAAATGAAATTCAACCACCAACTTACACCATATACAAAAATAAACTTGAGATGGATAAAAGACTTAAATATAAGTTGTGACACCATAAAAGTCCTAGAGGAGAATATAGGAAGGAACATCTCAGATATCCCACACAGCAATATTTTCATCGATATGTCCCCTAAAGCAAGGGATATAAAGGAAAGAATAAACAAATGGGACTACATCAAATTAAAAAGTTTCTGCATAGCTAAAGAAAATAGCATTAAAATGAAAAGAGAACAAACAGTATGGGAAAATGTATTTGTCAATGATACCTTGGAAAAGGGTTTCATCTCCAAAATATATAAAGAACTCACAAGACTCCACTCCAGAAAGACAAAAAACAAAAACAAAAAAAAGATTAAAAAATGGGCAAAAGACTTGAACAGACACTTTTCCAAGGAGGACATCCAGAGGGACCAGAAACATATGAAAAGATGCTCAGAATCACTAGCCATCAGGGAGATGCAAATTAAAACCACAATGAGATACCACCTCACAGTGGTCAGAATGGCCATCATAAACAAATCAACAAACAAGTGTTGGAGAGGCTGTGGAGAAAAGCAAACCTTAGCACACTGTTAGTGGGAATGCAGACTGGTGCAGCCACTGTGGAAAACAGTATGGAATTTCCTCAGAAAACTACAAATGGAACTGCCTTTTGACCCACTAATTCCACTGCTGGGATTATACTCTAAGAGCCCTGAAATGCCAATCCAAAAGAACCTATATACCCCAATGTTCATAGCAGCACAATTCACAATAGCCAAGTGCTGAAAGCAGCCCATCAGTAAATGAGTAGATCAAAAAAATACGGTACATTTACACAATGGAATACTACACAGCATAGAGAAAGAAGGAGCTCCCACCCTTTGCAACACCATGGATGGAACTGGAGAGCATTATGCTAAGTGAAATAAGCCAGGCAAAATACCATACGATCTCACCTAAAATTGGAACCTAATGAACAAAGCAAACAAGTGAACAAAATAGAACCGGAAACATGGAAATAAAGAACAAAGTGATAGTGACCAGAGAGGAGGTGTGAGGGGATAATGGGGATAAGGAGGGGAAGGGTCAAGTCAAGGAAAAGGTATAAGGAACCATGGACAAAGGCAACAGAGGGGAGGTAAGGATTAAATGTGGGAGGTGGGGAGTGGGTAGAGCAGGGGAGAGTAATGAGAGAAAAATGGGGATAATTGTAATTCAACAACAATAAAGTAAAATAAGTAGAATATTTGAAAAAATAAAGACAAATATTTTACTTTAAATTAATTAAACATAAATAGCCACATGTGGCTAGTGGCTACCATATTGGATAATGCAGCTTCAAAATGTCATCTCTTCCAGGAAGCCTTCCCCAATCTCCTAGGACTGTGCTAGATATTATTTCTTGTGTTGTGTTCTCTAAGGTCTTTACTTCTTTATCTCTCCAACTGGCCTCTGAGTTCCTTGAATGGCTGCATTTTATTTGTCATACTAACCCCAGATCCTAGTTCTTAGTATATTACGGGGGAGCTTTGTCCAGCAGAGCTCTCCCAGGCACCGCAGAAGAGAATAAGTCTACCAAGACATGATCTGCTTGGGGAGGAAAGGCTGACCAGTCTCTCAGAGGAGAAAGGCCTGGAGTACCTCTTTTCCTGGGCCTTTATTTGGTTTAGTTTGCATAGGAATACAGGACATATATGTAAAGCTCATCAATCATTGTCAGGCAGTGATCATCAAGGAACAGATAACATTCAAAGAACTATAAGGGCTTATTCTGAGTCAAAGGGCCATAAAACTTTGGGAAACAAACTCATTTTATGCTAGGACCCTTAACATTTAAATTGAGGGGATTCTTAGCAAAGCAGTTTTCACAGGATTTTATGCATTCTTTCTTAGGCCTGATCATCCCTAGGAACTGCCTGTTCCAGCACAGGGCTCCACCCACCTCCAGCATTTTTTTAGGCTTAAGTCAAGCGGGGGAAGTAAAGCAGCTGAGATTAGGAGACTTTTTACAGGTAGAATGAGGACTCAGGCTATGACAAAGCCAAGCGGTAAAGGTCCATCACCCCTTTTCCATAGTCCCCTAAGTCCTTCCCTGATGGTCCCTTCCTGACTATGCCTGTCTTTGGTTGTTCCTCACTTGAGGAATCTTACCCGCCATTGGGTAACCAGTCATCTGCCTGGGCCATGCAGGGGGATATGAGAGACAGGATAAATTTTTGTCTCCTTAGTGGTTTATGTCCCTAACGCCTTTTTACTCAGCCTTAGCCATGGGCAGTTACAGCTTCTGAAACCAGTCAGGGTGGTTCCCAACAATATGTACTGAACTATAGTGCAGAGTAAATTAAATTTCTGGATCTGAATCTCAATCTGGATCCTGGCATAGACTGAATTTTATATAATGATAAATCAAAAATTACTCTGCTATAGATTTGAGTAAATGTGTGTATGTGTACACATGTGTGGTGTGAGTTCACATATAGGTGTGTGTGCAGACCCACTGACCTCAGCAGAACCTGGGTAGGCTGCCACCCAGCTAGGATACTTACCTCACTTCTCACCCAGATGCAGGTGCCCTGGGCTGGAGAGGAAATATGCCTCTGAACTGGCCTTTGTGAAAATCAAACCATTTTCATTCTTGTTTCGAAGATGCTTCATTTGCATTGCAGTTGAATCGTCAGAGGGTTTAAGAAAAGCTTTCTGTTTTCTGTGTGGGACCACCCCCACTCAGCTCCATGATCTGTAAACAAGACCTTGCAGGCAGAGGGGTATTTGCCATTTAAATGATCCTTCAATTCTTGAGTCCAGGATTCATTTCTTGATTTATGGGGCTCTTGTGAAAGTTTTGATACTGATTTTTTTTTTCAGATAGGGCCTCAGGCTCCCATATTTTCCCAACCTATCCTTTCCTCTCCTTGCCCTGGCTCCCCACCTTCCCCTATAGCCATGCCTTTCCTCTGGCTGGGCTGGGTCCTTCAACTCAGTCCCACTAGGCTCAGGTTCTGGGACTAGAAAGAAGTAGGCTTAGTTTCCACTCCCAACAATTCTCTGGCAAGAGAGGGTGCTGGTTGTCTTTCTGTTTGGCTCTCAATTCCCTACAATTTCCTTGTAAAGTATAACCTTAAAATTCTGGACAAGTTTTTAGAAGCCTGATCCAATTCCCCATTACACAGACAGACACTGAAGTGTGGTGAATGAACTGAACTCGGCCATAACAGAGTAAAGGAAGGGGTGGCCTCGAACTCCATTCTTAGTCTGGGATTCTGGCCTCCAGCTACCATTCCCTATCCCAGTTTCCTCCACCTAGACTGTCACATTGTGGCTCCCTGACTCTCCCTCCATGACACAGGCTGGCGACTAACTGCCCAATTACAGCCATGCTCTCCAAAGCAGACACTTACAGTATTTAAGACAAGTGGGAGACTTCACCCTTTTGCAAGGTATTATACAGTTGTTCCCCTAACAGGAAATGCAGTAATTACCGAGCCAGGCAGGAGGTGCCTCTGTTACTGCCATGGTGTTCTGAGTCTCTTAAAATAGCATTGAAAGGACATGTCAAGATCTTGCAATGGGTGCCCACAAAGAAATGAGAGTTGGCTACTGCAACAAGTAAGTATTTGACTCAGGTAGATCCTCACACGTATGTATCTCACAACTATATGTCTCACACATACCACAGTACCTCAAACCCCACACACATACCTACCTCATACACCCAAAACCCTCATACCACACATTCACACCTCACACACACACCACATACCTCTCAAAAACACAGTCACACAAACCTTGCACACACCCTACACACACTTCACACACCAACACCACACACCATACACACCCCCACACATACTCACATATTCGAAAACCATACACACTGACACACCTCACACACACACACTCACACACACAGCCTATATGCCTCACACACCCAAAACCCTCACACCATACACATGCATACCACTACTACCTAACACACATACAGTGTGCCATGGGAAACGGGTTCTATGATAATCAAGGTTGGAAAATGTGGCATACTACATCCCCTGCTTGATAGGTCCCCCAAATTGGTTAGCCATTAAAGGCTCTGGGAAGTCCTGCAAAAAACACTCTGTTTAACTTGATATTTATCAAGATTTGCTCCATGCTCTGTTTCAAGATAACATTTTTTCCTGTTTTGAGTACTTTTTTAAAAATATATTTTACTGATTATGCTATTACAGTTGTCTCATTTCCCCCCTTTATTCCCTGCCACTTTGCACATCCCCTCCCACCCACATTTCCCTTCTTCAGCTCATGTCCATGGGTTGTACATATAAGTTCTTTGGCTTCTATATTTCCTATACTATTCTTAACTTCCCCCTGTCTATTTTCTACCTACTGTTTATGCTACTTATTCTCTGTACCTTTTCTCCCCATTCTCCCCCTACCACTTCCCTGCTGATAACCCTCCATGTGGTTTTGATTTCTGTGATTCTGTTCCTGTTCTAGTTGTTTGCTTAGTTTTGGGGGGTCTTTTTAGGTTTGGTTATTAATAGTTGTGAGTTTGTTGTCATTTTACTATTCACAGTTTTGATCTTCTTTTTCTTAGATAAGTCCCTTTAACATTTCATAAAATAAAGGCTTGGTGATGACGAACTCCTTTAACTTGACCTTATCTGGGAAGCACTTTATCTGCCCTTCCGTTCTAAATGATAGCTTTGCTGGGTAGAGTAATCTTGGATGTAGGTCCTTGCCTTTCATGACTTGGAATACTCCTTTCTAGCCCCTTCTTGCCTGCAAGGTCTCTTTTGAGAAATCAGCTGAGAGTCTAATGGGAGCTCCGTTGTAGGTAACTATTTCTTTTTCTCTTCTTGATTTTAAGTTTTCTCCTTATCTTGGGTGACTTAATTATGATGTGCCTTGGTGGGTGCTTCCTTGGGTCCAACTTCTTTGGGACTCTCCGAGCTTCCTGGACTTTCCAGAAGTCTATTTACTTTGCCAGATTGGGGAAGTTCTCCTTCATTATTTCTTCAAATAAGTTTTCCATTTCTTGTTCTTCCTCTTCCCCTTCTGGCACCCCTATGATTCAAATGTTGGAATGTTTCAAGTTGTCCTGGAGGTTCCTCAGCCTTTCCTCATATTTTTGAATTCTTGTTTCTTCATTCTGTTCTGGTTGAATATTTATTTCTTCCTTCTGCTCCAAACCATTGATCTGAGTCCTGGTTTCCTTCCTGTCACTGTTTGTTCCCTGTACATTTTCCTTTATTTCACTTTTCATAGCCTTCATTTTTTTCTCTATTTTGCAACCATACTCAACCATTTCTGTGAGCATCCTGATTACCAGTGTTTTGAACTGTGCATCTGATAGGTTGGCTATCTCTTTGTTGCTTGATTATATTTTTTCTGGAGCTTTGATCTGTTCTTTCATTTGGGCCATATATATATATATATTTTTTTTTTTTTGGTCTCAGCATGTCTGTTTGGTAGTATGGGGCAGAGCCTTAGGTGTTCACCAGGGCAGGAAAACCCACATCATTGCGTTTTGGTGCTGTTAGTGGGGGAGCGGTCCAAGAGGAAACAATGCTGCTTGCTCAGCTCTCCACTGGCTTTCAGTCACTTTCTCCACTATCCACAAGCAAATTGGGCCCTTCTAGTGCTGATTCCCAGGTAGGTGGGTTTGCATATGTTCTAGGACCCTGTGGTTCTCTCCAGTGAGCTCTCCTGCGAGGATGGGAATTTCCCCCACTCCTGCAACCCCACAGAATTTTTCAGTCAGAGGTTTTGAGACTTTTTATTTCCACACGCTGGAACTTTAGGTTGTGAGGTCTGTCTCGATCCCCAGTTGTTCCTCCCAGTTTATCCGCATACAAATGTTGGGATTGCCCACGCTGCCAGCTACCACCTTGCCTACCCTCATCTTCAGGGTCACCCCCACCTTGCCATGAGTCCTCTCCAGCCTCCTGCCCATTTCTGTCCCTCCTACTGGTCTGGATGAATATGTCTTCTTTAACTCTTTGGTTGTCAGAGTTCCATACAGTTCGATTTTCTGTGAGTCCTGATTGTTTTTTTTTATTTTTAAATTTGTTTTTCTCCTTCTTTTGGTTGTGCAAGGAGGCACAATGTGTCTACTTATGCCTCCATCTTGACTGGAAGTTCAAGGTAACATTTTGAATCAAGTAGAAGTTACACTTTCCTGCTGATACTAGAGACTCAACAAAAATGGCCTAAACAAATAAGTTGTGTCTTTTACTCTCCCATGTCTGGAGGTGAGCAGCCCAGGGTTGGTGTAGTGGCCTCAGAGTGTCATCATTGCGGAGCTCCTCTCTCTTTCAGCTTGGTCCTCAGCACTGCTGTCTATCTTCAGTGTCACCTTATGGTCCAAGATGACTGCTGGGTTCCATCTTCTGCACTCTGGGTAGGGAAGCAAGGAAGAGGGAAGGAAAAAGGTGGAGCTCTCCCTCTGTCTCCCTATTGCAGAACTTTCCCAGGGTCCCTCCCAACAACTCTCATTGCTAATGTCTCATTGGCCACTTCTGGCTTCAAGGGAAGCTGGGGCATGTAGCCCTTCAGATGGACACATTGCTCCCACCCCAGAATAGAATAAGCATTCTGTTACCATAGAAAAAGAGGGAAATGAGTGTTGTGTAGACAAGTGAGGTCGCATCACAGCTTGTTTGTGCTACTGTGTTCTAGGGACTGGAGTCAGGAAGAGCTGGGCCTAACCCCTACTTTCTGGTTGTGTGAACTTGGAAAAGCTTCTTAACCTCTCTCATAATATTCTTGTCTTTAAAATAGGGATTGTTGTGAGAACAAAATGAAATAAAGTATGTGCAGGCATTTTATAAACTACAAAATGCTATAGAAGTGAAAGATCTTCTTGATCCTCTAAATAGCCTGTGAAACAGGAAAGGCAATACTTACCGCCCCACTTGACTGATGAAGAAACTACAACTCAGAGATATGAATTGACTTATATAATGATGCAGTCTGATCCCTATCTTTGTTAGTGAACTGAACCTTGATCCTAGCCAAAGTTTTAGCCATTACCTTGGTTATAGACTGAGCCTTGATCCTGGTCTAATTTTAAGTACTGATCTCACTTTTAGACTGAACTTTAATTCTGGTTGTAGACTTAACCTTGATCCCTACTTGAATCTAAGCCGTGATCTTGATCTCTGAACCTTAATAAGCAGAAGATCCTCTTGAATCACTTGGCAATCAATCCCCAAGGATGTCCACTGAGCTTCAGAAAGGCAAGTATGGATGATGCTGAGTCCCAGGCCTTGAGTGCTGTTATTCCATTAGACAAGGCTTTCTGCCATGTCTGGTTCATCCAGACCTTGCAAACCAGGGGAATGAGCAAACCAGGGGAATGAACAAACTAATCCTGTGGGTCCCAGTGGGGAGAGCCAAGCAGGGTATCCAGAGAAATAAGAGAAGCACACAGCCTGCTTCCCACTAGTAATTTCCCAGCCCAGACAGCTGTAATGAGGAAGTTACTGAAATTTAAATCAGAGCCTGGCATAACCTCTCTGCTGCCTGCCTGCTCTCTGTAATCTTAGGCTGGCCATCTCCTCCCAGGGAGAACAGCTAACCGACTAGGGGAAAGTGATAAATTTTCCATTTTATTTTAAAATATACCAGATGGGAGATTTTACTGGAGCCATAAATATGTCAAGAGCAATGTTGGTGTGTGATGGGTGATGCTCTATCCTTGGGCCTCTCTTCCTGTTTAGAAATGCCATCAGATTATTAATAAGAGACTCCAGTTTGACTGCAGCAAAATAGGGCTCTATATTAAAGCAATTGAGTTTTCTTTTGCTGGACATCTCGTGCTTTAAGCTTCCAGGTACTAGGAATGTGGGGTTACTAAGTCCATTATAAATGAATCTAAACTAATAACCACACAGCACCCTGGGGGCTGTAGAAGAGGAGAAGTGGAAAGGGGAGGGAAAGGAAAGGGAGAAGAGAGGAGGGAGGAAGTGTCACCCAGAACAGATGGAGGAGGGAAAGGAGGAATCACCCTTGCCTCTTCTGATCTACTGTCAGCCTGGAATGAAAATCTCCCAGATGACTGAGAGTCCCACTCCCTGGTTCACAAAGATGCCCAGAAAGAAGGGTGATGTGGCCAGCACTTCTTCTCCAAGCATGGGTTTCTTTGCTGTCTTGATTGATTTGGTATTATGCTGGCCTTTAGGGCAGGAGGCTTCCAGCTGTCTGGGGCTTGATGAGGGTGGGGCTGGGAGGAAGGGTGGCCCTTGTCCCCCATACTCTCCCTGGCACGAGGACTCACCTGTAGAAGACCATGTTCCTTCCTGGGTATTTTTCTCATTTTCCCTTGCCACTGCCCTGCCCCTCACTCCAGCAGCCCTTCTCTTTTCTATCAAGTCATTCTTTGCTCCTACAGAGATCCTAACTTTCCTAACCTTTCAATCAGCCTTAAGCATCTGGAATGGAAGAACCACAGACTTGAGGATATTTGAGGTCAGAGGACCAAAGGTGGGAAACTAAGGCCCAGAGAGGGCACGGGGAGTGAAATTCTTCTAGAATAATCCAAGGTGATTCCTATCCACAAGCTATCTATTCACTCTGCTCCAGCCCAGATCTAGGTGATACCTGCCCAGGTTGCCAGAGGCCCAGACAAGGCCCAGGTTGTGAGGGGTGGAGCCACAGTAGGACATCACCTTTGAGGACAAGCCACCTACCTCGTTGAGTCTCTGTTCTCAAAAATGAGTATACACTTCTGGACACCAAAAACAAAATTAAGAGGTATACTGCTGCTATAACCCAAAGTATTTCAGAGCTTAAATGTGATCATCTATGCAAATTGTTTAGCATAGCTCCGGCCAAGATGGAGGCATAGGCAGTCGCATTGTGCTTCCTCGCGCAACCAAAACTAAAGACAACAAAAATTGAGAAACAATAAACAACCAGAACAGAGAGAAATTAATTGAACAGAAATCAGGCTCCAGTACATCCAGACCGGTAAGGAGCGGCGGAGTTGGAGGCCTGCAGAGAGGGGTCGGGGTCCCGGCGGGAAGAAACACTGGCTGGAAGGTGTGGGCGCGCAGGGCGGAGACGGCAGCGGACGGACCGGTGGTGGCCCCTGGGCTCGGGTGGCGGACCCTGGGCTCGGGTGGCGGACCCTGGGTGTGGGAGGCGACTAGCAGACCCAGTGAGGGGCGCAAGGCAGCTGGCTGTCCTCAGCCACACGTTTGCGCACAAACTAAGTGAAAACGGGCAGCGCCACCGCGTTTCAAAGCTTAAGAGCCCCGTCTGGGAACTGAGGCCGGGAGACTGTCTCAGCCTCACAGGAGACTTCTTGGGGAAGCCCACAGAGTCCAAGAAAGTGCACAAGCCCACCCGCCCGGGAGCCAGCACCAGAAGGGCCCAATTTGCTTGTGGGAGGCAGTGGAGGGGACGGAAGTCCTAGAGAGTGGAGCAGGCGCCATTGTTCCCTCTCAGACCCCGTCCCCACATACAACGTCACAACCCAGCGGCTGGGGTGCCCCGCCCTGGTGAACACCTAAGGCTC
>PVIA01013727.1:0-20000 GCA_004024845.1 Tonatia bakeri
GAACCCCTCAACCCCACTTCGCAGGCCTCCCGACTCCGCCGCTCCTTACCGGTCTGGATGTACTGGAGCCCGACTTCTGTTCAATTAATTTCCCTCTGTTCTGGTTGTTAATTGTTTCTCAATCTTTGTTGTTTTCAGTCTTGGTTGAGCGAGGAAGCACAGTGCGACTGCCTATGCCTCCATCTTGGCCGGAACTCAACAACTCTTGATATAACACAGAACAAGGCAAGAACAATCTTCCTTTGATAACCCCAAGGGGATGCATTCCTGAAAAATTCAGTGTATATGAAAACAGTGCAAAACATAATAGCTCATGTTTGTAAGTAAAACCAGAGTTAGGTTCTAGGCTTAGAAAATTAGAAGCAGGACCTACATGAACATACAGTGGGATATTTGAAAGCTGCAAAGGATGTGGGGCAGTCCATTTCAGAGGAGAGAGTGCCACACATTGCATAACCTCTAAGCTTTTTTATTAAATGCTAAATGTGCCCCACAACAGTGACAACCAAAACTGCTTGCCCTCAGGACAAGGACAAAGGGAGGGGACATGCTATAAAACATTGCATGTTTACAAGAGTCCCAAGACTGAAATGAAGAAGACAGATAAATGATAGATACCTATGACAGGTAGGTAGGTACACAGATAGGCAGATGATAGATATCTATCATGACAGATAGATAGATGATAGATGATAGATAGATAGATAGATAGATAAAAAAAGTAAAGGAAGACAGGAAGGAAGGAGGAAGGGGAAAAGGGAAGGAGAGAGAGAGGGAGCACAAGAAATCCAGAATGGTGGGAGAGCCAGAAAGGAGGAGGGAGGGAGGTAAACTCTGTAAAGGGCCCTAACGGAAATGGCATACATAGCATAATCTGGAACGGACTACCACAGTACCAAACATGTTTTTAAAAGAATAACTCAGGTTTCTAGAACATATATTAAAGACAACTATGATTATTGCCCAGAGGATGGGCAGCACCCAAAGAACCAGACCATATCCTTCGGGTGAGTGAGTGAGGCTTCTCCTGAAAAGAATGGCTACTCCTGTGTCATTTAATCTGGGCAGAAGTTGATTCTAGGACAGGAATGAGAACTGAAAAGCCAAGTTTTTAGCTGAAAGGGGGGAAAGTCCCTTTACACTCTGAAGTGTGTGGTTTGAGAGCCTAGGCTCAGGGAGAAGAGACAGGCCAGGGGATCTCCCACAGTGCGGAGACAAGGTGGCAAGTTCATAACAGTGATAGATGGGAAGAACTTAGAGGAACACTTTTTCAAATGATACCTTGAAAACGACCCAGAACTTAGACCAGAACACTGAGCACAGCCACAGTTCTACTGTAATTATTATATGTGTTGTCATTTCTTTATCCTGCCTCTTGCTGTAAACTCTGGTTCAAATGCTGTGCTGTGGAAAATTAAAGAAAGGGCCTGTTTTCCCAAGTTGCATGCAATGTGGGCCTGGAGAACAAGAGCAAAAGCACCGTGCAGCAGCCTGACAAGGCTTCTAAAACAGGAAAACATGACAGACCTCTTCCTCGGTATAAGTGAGAGCACTCTGGTATGACTCCGAAACAGCCAAGAAATACTTTAAGGGGCTGACTTCTGGAACTCACGGAGACCTGGAGACGTGATCTATCAGAATCTGGATATTTAAAAGAATATGTGACCTTATTTTATAAAACAGGTGTTGAGGTTCAGATATTTAAGTCTTTAATAAGTGGCAGCTATTTTTAATCATGTTTACTAGTACATGGTATCAAGTTATATTGCCTTTTAGGCAGGCTCCACCTCAATTTCAGCAGTAAGCAGGCACAAGAAAGAGAAAGGACCAAGCAATAGCAAGGAGCCAAGCAGGAATAAGGCCAGAGCAACTGACCAGGTGATAGGACTAAACCCCAAAGAGACCTGGGTAGCTATCCAATTGAAGTGGCTTGGGGATTAGGAGGATATAGCAATGTTGTATTTAATTAGGATGAGTTACAATGTCCAAGAACCAACAATCTAGTGGGGCCCTACAGCAGGAGTCTCCTTCCAGCAGTGTCACTATGTCAGGTGGTGGTGATACCCCCTTTCCGTTTGTTCATGTGGAAACTGGTAAGCATTAAACAGGAAATTAGTGCCCAAGCCAAGTGCACTGGGCAGAAACACGGTGGAGAGTTAGACTCAAACAGACTCAAACACGGTGGAGAGTTAGAACAAAGGCTGTGATTCAATGCACAAAAGTGTGCCCAGGCTCCAGCTGGACACACCAAATATGGGACTAAAATTCCACAGTCCATCTCTGTGGTAGATTTGCTTGAGTGCTGAATCTGACAAAAGCTATGATTATAAACATTAGTTTCTACACAGGTGAAAGAGTTTGGGGTAGGAAGTTTTTACATAATGCAGATTTAGTTCTTCTCAAATAATCCATGCCAGTGCTTATGTCCTGAGTGGTGAAAACACTTTTCATATATTCTTTGAAGTAGGTGTCTTCACTGACTACAGCTAGACTGCTGGATAGAAAGAACCTTCACTAATGGGCACCTGAATAGGAATGGTCCTGTTTGGTTGTGCTATTCTTTTCAGTAAAATAAGCAGAAGAGTTTAATGTTTTATTATTAGAATTCACATTATCAAATATAGATATATTAACACCATGTGCAATCCAGAATTTATGTCTCAGAAATCATGTAACAGTCACTAGATATTAGAGATGTTAAGGTACTTCTAAAAGAACCTAATTAATACCACTGATTCAAAAATAAGTAAAGTCTCAGTAGATTAACAACTAGACCCTAACTCAGACCCTTTCTAATTCTGATTGCTAACTATGAATTTAAATAACTTAAAACTTCTATTCACAACCTCAACAGTTTCTTCTTGTTCACATACAAAATCAATATTTTTCCAAAAAAAATACTTTTCCTCAGAAACTAGTACAAACACTAAGAACCAAACTTTTAAAATTCAACACTGGGGTTTATATTGAGCAGAATTTCACAGAGTCTCAGGCTACTCACTAGTTTGGGAAATGTTCAAAGAAAAAGACAGATAAGGAAATTGAGTAATAGATAGAAGGGGTTATTAGAGGGTTGTTTTCAACTAAGACCAGGACAGCTGTAGTTTTTGTTCCTCTTTTTCTAAAGAAGGTGAAGCAAAGCACGAGTTTCTGCTACCCAGCCTTGCTCTCCTTGAATTTTTACAAATAACCGAAAGGCAATCAAATACACAAATAATTCTTAGTGGGGAATAATTCTAAGAGGAGAAATAAAAGAAGAATGGTATCCCAAAAAGAAACTGCCAAAGATAAAGAGGCTTAGAGATATAGTTTTGAGACTGTACTGATACTTTGTCTTTATTCCTTTACTAACTAGGAAGAAATCACAACAAGTACCCACCATTAAGTGGCAGAAGCACTAAAACTTCGCAATAAGTTATCTAAAAGAAATAATGTCCAAACCTTATCAAAGTTGTTTTATACCATTTCTTATCCTTTATAAAACACCTATAGAGACCTTTTTTATCTTCACCAAGGATATATGTATTGATTTCAGAGAGAGAGAAAAGAGAAATATCCAATGGGTTGCCTTCCGTACATGCCCTGACCAGGGATAGCACCCACATGCAAGCTGGGTATGTGCCCTGACTGGGGATCGAATTTGCAACCTTTTCTTGCATAGGACAATGCTCTAACCAGCTGAGCAACCCAGCCAAGGCTAGAAAGACTTTTTAATAGGTTTGGAAAAATTTTCTAAATACATATTATATTTCAGTTTGCCAGTGCTCAAGTAAGTATCCCATAAACATAAAGAGGTACCATATTTTGCCATGTATAATGTGCACTTTTGGCCCAAATTTTTTAGGGGAAAATAAGGGTATGTATTATACATGTGTAGTACTAATTCCATAGCTATGTAAATGTTTTTAATTCTTTTATTTATGCTTAGGCATTAAAAGTATAACTCTAGAAAGAAATAATGATATCTATGCAAAATAATAATGCAAAACAATAATAGGTTTTGTTTCTAAATATTAATTAATTAATTAAAAAATAAAACAAAAGATCTTTTCCCTGAAAGTTTGGGCCAAAAACATGGGTATGCATTATTCATGGCTTAATACATAATACATATTAGTATATTCTATTTCTTATAAAATTAGGTCATTTGTACCCTCACTTTTTATTTCTGATTTTTTATTCTCTCAGGGCACATAGTATCTGATAAAATGATGGATTTACAGTCTCTATGTAATCATTTAACTATATACTCACCTGATAGAAATATTGACTTATCATATTTGTTTTTATATGGTAAGATCTGCCTGTCTAATGTGCTCTAAGGGTAGGGACTTTTATTTTTCCCAGTGTTATTATTTGTCACACATCAGGGTCCCCTGACTAAAGCCAAAACAGCAAACAATTTTGGTTAATATTTTAACAGAACCAAGATAATCAAGATGAAAAATAGATGAAGATGGAAAAGGAGATATGACAGAGACAGACAGACAAACAGACAGACAAAGGAAGGAGAAGAGCTTGCTCCAAAACCAATGTTAGACAGTGGTTGTAAAAAATTCAAAAGGCTCAAGAATGTTAAATCCTGCCTTATGCCACTCTTAATTCCCCAAAATCTTCAGGTGTTTAGGTCTTATTATAGATAAATAAGGTGTACCTTATACAATAGTAAGTAGAATTATTTTTAGAAGACCTAAAGTTAATAGGATCAATTTTAGAAACACCCTGAAATAAACCCTAATTCCTTTTTACATCAGGAAAAGAGTCATGTTTAACTATGCCCTTTCCCCATCTACCCAATCAATCACCAAATCCTAACGATTTTATAATACTCTCTCTCCATTCCCATTGTCCCAAATCAGAATCTTATCAATGGTCACCTGAGCTATCGCAATAGCTGTCTTAAGTGATTTTGCAACTGTTAGCATTCTCAGTATTACAACCTCCACCACGCCATAACCCTACCAATCCATTCTCCATGTTACTATCACACTTCTTTCTAAAAAAACAATCTGATTATTTATTTACTTTGCATACAAAGTCTTCAGGGAACTCCCAGAATAAAATGTAAACTCTTCAGCTTGGCATTCAAAGCCCTTCACTATCTTTCCAAATACCAATGCCTAATATAGCACACAAATATACCAAGAACAAGAGATCTTTGTTACTCTGAGTGGTCATATTTCAATGGTAAAAGCACAGACACATAGACTACTTGCCAGTTCCTACACAAACCATACGCTTGTTTTTCCAGTGAGCTTCCCCCAAATCCCCTCCAACCAATCCATAAGATTGTCCATTTTTCCACACCCTAACCAAATTTCTGCATTATCAAGCTTTTTTATTTCCACCAATCTGATGGGTGAAAAGTGTTCTCTTTTTAAAAGTAAAATTTGTATTTCTTTAATCATGAGTAGTAGTAGGATCATTTCATTTGTACGCAAGCCATCTGTATATCATTTCCCATAAGTAGCTGGCTGTTCCCTGTTATTTTCCACCAGCTACATTCATACTTAACTGTAAAGCCCTTTATATATGAAGTAAATTAGTTTATCTTATGCAAATGTTGTCCATCTTTTCCTGCCAATCTATCACCCATTCTTTGATTTTGCGTAGGGTACTTCTTACTAGCAGAAATTTATAATTTCTACGCAATCCAAAACACAAATCCTTGCCCCTATTGGATTTGGGTTTTGTACTTTACTGAAATAATGAGCCCTACCCCAAGTTGATGAAGAGGGTGATAATGATGACAATGTGATCTAATCATCTAGTAATTCTAACTTTTCAATGTTCTCATATCTTCTAGTACTCCTACTTTCGGATGTTTAAATTTGGCCCATTTGCAATTGATTCTGATGAAAAAAATGAGGTAGAATCTATTTTTCTCCCTCCAAATGGGTAGTGAGGTGTCCCAACATTATTTTGGCGGATCATCTTCTCCTTGCTAATTTTAAATTAATGTAATGGCACTCTCATTTCCTACACACTATATAGAGAGATCTATTTGGGTGGTTTCTATTCTGTCAATTCATAAGCCAATACTAAACTTTTTCAACTACTATATCTCTGTACAATCTACTTTTACACCTCCATTTGAATGTTGGAACTGGTGGCCCATTATTACACTTCTTTTTCACAACTTTATTAGCTATTCATACATATCTATTTTTCACATGAACTTTAGAAGCAGCTTGTCCAGCTTTCAAAAAACCCTATTACTATGTCAAGATTGCACTAAATAAGTGGAACAATTTAGAAAAAAAATTAAATGTTACAAGGATGAGAACACGCACTGTCCTTCCAGTCACCCAAGTCACCTTCTGTTCACCTCAGGAGGACTTTAGAATTTTCTTTCTACTTATGCTTTGCTTTTATCATTACATTCATCCCAATTTATTTTGTGTGTGTGTGTTACTATTACACATTTAATCTTGATCCTTCTTTTTTTTACTCTCAGGTAAAAGAAGATTGAGTAAATCATATTCTCCTCAATTTATGGCAATTGGCACTAGTGGTCTATGCAGCGCCCCTCTCTTCTTATTTTATTCTTTTTTAGCTTGAGCTCCCCCTTTCCTCACACCCTCAAGAGGCAACTATTCTAATATACCCAAAGGGTATCTTTGTGTTTGTATTTGTTCTGAGAAAAGTGTGAACTGTTTTATGTCCATATAGTTTTGATTCAGATAAATAGTATTAGTTTTCCATATCTCTGTTTCATTTTTTCACTCAGCATCAAGACATACAATTCGTTCACATTCATGTGTTTTCACTTCTAATTACTGTATAAATCACACTGTCCATCCACCACGTTTAACCTATCAACTTACAGTGACACAACCAGCTTGCCTTTGACTCACCTACCATAAAAAATACTGCAACAAACACTCTTGCAGTAATACTTAGGATAACGTTATTTACTATAATAAACAAACCCAAAATTTCAGTGCTTAACAAAGTAAGTTTAGTTCTTGCTCCTGTAACAGTCCAATGTAAGTATTCCTGGGAGGTGAGTATCTTTCCTTCATGTGGTGCTATAATTAGATTACCAAAATTTGCCCAAGATCACACACAGAGTAGTATAGCAAAAATTCAAATCTAAATCATCTCATTCCAGAGTCTGTGTCTTTTTTTAAGTATGTTTTATTGATTATGCCACTACAGTTGTCCCATCTTTTTCTCCCCTTAATCCTCCTCCTCCCTTCACCCTCTCACCCTCCAGTATCTCCCCCTTTCATTCAGGTCCATGAGTTGTACATATAAGTTCTTTGGCTTCTCCATTTCCCATATTATTCTTAACCTCCCCCTATTTTGTTCCTACCAATTATGCTTCTTATTCCCTGTACCTTTCCCCCATTCTCCCCCTTCAACTCCCCACTGATAAGCCTCCATGTGATCTCCATTTCTGTGATTCTGTTCTTACTCTAGTAGTTTGCTTAGTTTTTGGTTTTGTTTTACAGGTACAGTTGTACATAGTTGTGAGTTTATTGTCATTTTACTGTTCCTAGTTTTTAATCTTCTATTTCTTAGATAAGTCCCTTTAACATTTCATATAATAAGGGCTTGGTGATGATGAACTCCTTTAACTTGACCTTATCTGGGAAGCACTTTATCTGCCCTTCCATTCTAAATGATAACTTTGCAGAGTCTGTATTCTTAATCACTTTTCTACACGTCTTTCACACATGTGAAAATTGGTAATGTATATTAAGATCTCATATTGTGTTTTATATTAAAACTATTGTCTCTTGGCTCCAAATCTACTGCTCCTGTGTTTTGCTTTGTGATATTGGAGTTGAATCAACAAACTACTCTCCTTTGCCAGCTAGCTCACTGTTGGTTTCTCCCAAAGACACTAGAAGACAAGAGAGTAAATAAAATTTGTTTCTCTCTATCTCCTTGTTACTCATACAGCTGAACTCAGCAGTAGTTCTCCATTCCATCAGCAGCAACTCTCCAGGTTAAGCGCCTCTACACTCCCAGAAATGACCTCTCATCCTGGGAGTACTCTCTCCGCAGACCACTGAGTCCCAGATCCAGCCAGGACCCTGCTCCATGCTTGAGGGTTCTAATAATCCCAACCTCTCCCCTGTGTTCTCCCATGGGTGACAGGTATGGCTTTATCAGTTTTTCAGCCCTCCAACAACAATTTAGCCAGTTCCCAAAAATCAATTATTTGTATACAGCCTCCTAGTATGGTTACTGACTTCTTGACTAAATTCTGACTGATACACATATACAGTCAATTCTCACTAGTTTTGCTATAAAGTTGCCACAAACACTGAATTAGTGAATATTGAACCATTGTTCCTAGGAGAAATATAGTTCCTGAGAATCTGTAGTAACAATATTTCCACTACAATCAATACTTCACATTGTGTTATCTGCGTTTCTGTTTAAAAATGCCTTACTTAACATTATTGTTAATTACAAACATTGAACTCTCGGCCAACAGCATTATAAATCATGTCTGAACAAAACTTATTTAACACAAATATTTTCTCCATAATACACATCACAACCTCCTTGAGCTTAAGGGACATTAGAGAGCACTCCAGTGCCATGTGTGGGTGCCATTCTAAACAGTGAATCACCATCATAAAACAAAAAACTGCAGAAAACATGGCCCTAAACAGACTGAAAAGGACACATTAACAGTGTGAGAGCTGAAACAAGAAGACAGAGCATCACCTTGGGGAGCTGGGAACATGCTCCTGCTCATCAGGCGACTCAAATATTTCTCCATTTTGTGCACATTGGTAAAGGACTGTGAAAGCACTGTGAGTATCAATCATGAGTTTATAAATTTCAGCAAGTAGGCAAATTTGCAAATATAGAACCTGTGAATAATGAGGATCAGCTATATACCAGTACATGGTCTGTCTCCAAAACCTCTTAGCTGTTTAACTGGTCTATGTATAATACAAAGGCTTTTTAATACATCTTAATATCTAGTATGATAAGTCCCTACCTTCTGTTTTTCTTTTTTTAAGGCTGACTTAGCTATTCTTGTACTTTTGCTATTCCATACAAATTTTAGAGTAATTTTCTCAAACTCCTCAAAAATTCCAACAGTAACACTAATTGGAATTGTAATTTATACATTAATTAAAGGATGACTGACATATTTATTAATTTGTCCTACTTTCTATGGGATATCCCTCCATTTGTTCAACTAAACTTGTCTTAGGGTTTCAAGGTATTCACCATAGAGATTTTGTATATTCCTAGATACCTTACAAATATGGTTATATTGTGAATGGATTTTTATTGTATTTCTAGTTGATTACAGTGAATGCAAAGAAATGCTATTAATTTTTTTAAGTTGATCTCTTATCTGGCAATCTTGCAGAATTCTCCTTAGTTTTACATTTCTCAGTTAATTCCTGATGAAATGGTGCTCCTTTTACACCCCTCTCCCTGTTTCCTCAGACCCAGCAGCCTGGACCTGCTGAACTTGTTTCCTTTCTTCAAAACCCAGCTTAAACACTGTATTCTTTGACAAGCCTTACTGAATTGCCTGGCCTCCTACACAGCCATCAATCAGTCCTCCTTGCTTGCCACCTAAGTTAAATGTGCCACACACATGCTTTTATAATACTTTCTACATACCTCCATTATACTTCTCAGCACATTGCATCAAAATTACTTGTTTATATATATCTCCACAAAAGAATAAACTCTACCATATCTTATTTATGTTTATACACTGAACACCAAAAATGGTGCCTACCACATAATATGCATGGGATAAATGGTTATTAAGTAAGTGAATAAATGGAGTAGGCCAAAATGTTGCACACTGCTCATTCAGTACATGGAAAGAACAAATTGGTATTGACATAATCAGGTATATGAGTAATTCAGGTTAAATAGGTTTCTGAATTCAAAAAGTATATGCACAAAATTCCCAAAATTACTACACAAAATAAAAGTAAAATCCAATTATGCTTCCCTTATTTTTCAATTAGTATTTTAAGGTATGATGCTTAAGAACTAAGAAAATTCAATTATAAGAAAAACATTAAATGAGCTTATAACTAACAGTACACTAATATATACTTTTCCCTGCAGTTTCTAGGAAATCTGTAATGTAAAGACAGTGAAAACACAAGTACTCTACAAAATGTAACTTCCTATGAAAGACAGAATTAGAAGGGGGTGTTATTTTTATTTATTTATCTTTAGAGAGGGGGGAAGGGAGGCAGAAAGATTGGAAGAGAAACATCAATGTGCAAGAGAAACACTGATCAGTTGCCTCTGCGTATGCTCCAATTGAGGATGAGGTCTGCAACCCAGGCACGTGCCCTGACTGGGAATCCAACCGGCGACCTTTCACTTTTCGGGACGATGCTCAACCAACTGAGCCTTGCTGATCAGGACCAGAATTTAAGTTTTAAAAAAGAAAAATTAAGTAGAAATTTGAAAGAATGCCTTTTTAAAATATTTCTTCCATGCAGATTTAAAATTTCTCATTTTAAAGGATAAATTTACCTGTCAGAAAAGAGCCAGGTTTTTATTAACAAGAAATATAAACAGTTTAAACATTATTGGTCACAAAGTTAAGGTCTAAAATAAATCTCAGCAACAAAGATGGCTCTACAGTGAAATAAACATGAATATTACCTCTAATAGTAATAGCTAACAGTCGTTGAGGATTTATTATGTCAGACACCATGCTAGCACTTTAGATATAATGCTCACATCTATAAAATATAATTTATATATAAGGTAATGTTCACATCTAGCAATAAGATACTGTTAGACTATTAGACAAGAAAACCTAAGCTAAAAGGGATTTATTTGCCAAAACCACAGAGCTAGTAAGTGGAGGAGTGGTTTATCTGACTCCACAGAACATCTATTTACCACTAAGCTCAAGTAAACAAATACCTGAGTGGTGAAATTAAAAGCAAGGAAAAGCTAACCGGTCCCAAAATATCTTATTCAAATACTATAGTCTTCCAGTTCCCACTTCTAAAGCCTTCAAGATAGGTCCAACTGTAAAAATATTTCATGGGAAAAGTGAATCAAAAAGGACTAGACAGAATGAGACACTGAGCAGCTAAGAGCCAATAAAATTAAGGAGATGGGAAGTAAACCTGAAAGGAAGAGGCATGAAATGAAAAGGTAAAAAATCCTAATAAGTTAACATTTTAAACACCCACTATTGCCTGCTTTACAGTTTTGCCAAATTTGTCTATGCCTTTTTGACAACATGAGAAGATAGTAGTTAAGTATTTACAAAAATAACATGATAGGCAAGTAACTGCTTCCCCCATCCTTTCTCTGGAAAGATAACCTTCCATAATACAATTGTAGAAAATAAGGAGAATGAAATTAAAAACTATTAAGCAGCCTTTAAATATTAAGTTTACAAAATATTTTTAATTACATGAACGATGTTTATTCCCTAATTTAAGACCAAAAAAAGACAAAAGCTTAAAATTGTAGAGATAATAGTTTCTAAAATTTGTAAAAATTATGCATAGAAAAAAAAGGCTTCAAAGAAATGTTGAGGGAGATACTTTTGAAAAAAACAAAAAAGTATATTCTTTCATTTTTACATCAGGATTTCTAGGCCAAGCCCAGTAATTTGTCAAGTGCAATGTTGGCAACAACACTAGAGGGCGCTCCATCAGTGTCAACATGATGGTTTCCAAACTTAAAACGTGGGTTCTACTATATCCCATCCAGGGATTGTTAAAACAGCTTGCTAGATCCCACCCCCAGAGTTTGCAATTCAGTAGATTTTGCATTTTTTAAAGATATTTATTTATTTTGTTTGTTTGTTTGTTTTTAGAGAGGGGAAGGGAGGGAGAGAGAGAGGGAGAGAAACATCAAGGTGTGGGTTGCCTTTTGTGTGCTTCCTGCTGGGGGCCTGGCCGGCAACTCAGGCATGTGCCCTGACTAGGAATTGAACCAGCCACCCTTTAATTTACAGGCCGGTACTCAACCACTGAACCACACCAGCCAGGGCACGTTTGTTTTTTTTTAAACTGGGGCATTTTAATGTTTTTAACAACAGAATAAATAGTTCTCTTGATGACTGCATAAATGTTACTTGCATGTTAGTACTCAGAAACATCACAATAAGACTTTTCCTGATTTGTGCATAGTCTTCAACAATTACAAGGAATTACTCCCTGTCAAGTATTTATGCATCCATCATTTTCAAAACTGTTGGTAACTGGGCATATTTTCCATAAATAACCTTGCCTCCTTTCATCACAAGAACCAACTCAATCATGTTTACCTCAATGACAGTACTTTTGGTAATAACACCTGAAGTTGTATAAAGTGGGAATAAGGGATTCTTCTTTACACCAAGAATTGGCAGGCAAAACGTGTCTTTCAGTTCAGGATGTGTAACATGGGACTTCTCGACATGCAAGCCTATTGGCCTTTTATTATTAGGTGACTGTCAAGTAAAACCATCTCCAATGAAGCAGATTTTAGTAACCATCCTTTTCCAGGCTTTCTTCTTTCTCTTTCCAGTTCAAATAATTTTTTTCTTTTTTTTTTATTTATTTTAATCATTGTTCAAGTACAGTTTTCTCCCCTTTACTCCCAGTTCAAATAATTTTTAATACCTCTGCTTCTCCCTGGACACAAACTTTCAGCAGAGGGACTTCCCATCTTCCTGCTGTCTCTTTTTGTTTTTTGTTTAATCATGTTAAAAAGTACTTTAGCTCTGAACTGTCCCTCTCTGTCCAGTAGATATGCAGGTACTGCTCCTTGTGGAATCTTTTCATCATTCTTTTGTTTGGTATTTCTATTTTCATACCTCTTGATAGTCTTTTCCATTTGTATTTTCTCAGCATGGAACTGTTTATGGTAGACCATAGCCTTCAGACCAATCATCTTCTTTGCCTTCTTCGAACATTCATGAGCATCTCACCTTCCTTCTTTATCTTTTTAACATAGTAATCCAAATGATATCCACAGCGCCTACGGTGCAACTCAGTGTATTTGTTTTGTGGCATAGTTACTGGAGTCTCAACTTTCAGGTCTCAGAGACCTGCAAGCCAACTCCATGCCACGTGCAACAGAAAAGGTAGAAACTGCAGTTCTAACAAGCTCTCAGGTGATGCCAATGCTGCTGCTCTGGGAACCACACTTTGAGAACCACTGGTCCAAATAAGTTTAGTTATTACACATATTTATGTATGTATTTATATACAAACACTTAATTAACATGTAATTTATTTTTATTTATTTATCACTTTTAAAAGACTTTATTTATTTATCTATAGACAGAGGGGAAGGAAAGGAGAAAGAGAGGGAGAGAAACATCAGTGTGTGGTTGCCTCTCACATGCCCCCTACTAGAGACCTGGCCAGGAACCCAGGCATATGCCTTGACTGGGAATTGAACTTGTGATGCTCTGGTATGCAGGCCAGAACTTAATCCACTGAGCCACACCAGCCAAGGCTATTTAGCATTTTATTTATTATATTATTTTAGTCATTTTCAACTTCATTAACTATCTGTAATGATTAAAAATCACAGCTGTGCACTAATTTATAAAGTTCCATAGTTGCCTAGAATTGTTAGGTCTTCCTATTGTTATATAGTATTTTATTCCTAAATAAATAAACAAACAAACAAATAAACAGACCATCTGTATATTTGATTAATAGAATGAGATAACAAATCTGGCCTAACTACTAACCAAAATTGGTGAGAGTTTGCTTTCACAAAAAGAAATGGTGCTTCCTTTGAAGCTTCCTTATTAATTCCTAAATCCTACTTACAAAACGAACAAAAAGCTATTAATAAAAAAACCAGGAATTTGAAGGCAATCTAATTTTATAAATACAGTTGTAGGGGAAAATGAAAAGATAAAAGCAGTCTCTGGCATTCATCGGCCCCTAACGGTAGAAGAAATTATTCTCCATGGAATCTCACCCACATTAAGTCCTGTTCAAAGGAGCCTCTCCATCACAGAGCGATAATGATGATCATTCTATACAGCATGTGACAAATAGCAGCAGAATGTGCTGGCAAAAAAAAAGCAGAAACATTTACAGACCTATTAACTTATTTGTTAAATGAAGCATTTCTTGATGAGATTTTCCTGCTCTCTAGACTGCATTTTCAGAGTTCTGTAGCAGTACATTTCTAAATATCCTAAAACAAAAGACCATGTTAATCTAAGTTTTCAAGTACTGTGTTCTAATTTAATTTCTATATTTTTAGATTAAAAGAAGACAATAGATAGATAGACAGTAGAAGATATTAATATCCTTTTGTGATTTTCTGATAAGGAAAATAAAACTCTGTACAATGTAGTTTTAAAGGAACTGGTCAGAATGTAATAATTTGGTTTATTTCCAGAGCAACTGATATATTAAGACCAAATTTATGTTCTAAGAAAATAATCAATATCAAGAGTTGGCAGTCCTTTGGGGCGATGAAAAAATTGGAACTAGATAGAACTGTGACGCTGTGCCACAGTAGTGGTGGTTGCACAGCGTCACAAATGTACAAAATGCCGCTGACTTGCTCTCTGTAACATGGTTAATTTTATGTTATGTCAATTTTACCTCCATTTTTTAAAATACGTCAAAAAAAATGGGCAGTACAGCTCACAATTTTCAAGTCCTTTTATGATTCTTGCTTCTGACATTTTATAAGAAGGGGAAAAACTTTTTAAAAAAATATTAGATTTCTCATGTATAAACCAATGGGCAAATAACCTTAAAGGCTAATCTCCCAAAAGCATTTAATTTGACTGGTGTTCCCAACCCAACTGGTTCTTCATTTATTCTCCAAGGGGCAGAAATCCCAATCTGACTTCACATATGCTATTCATAATTCTAAGGAAAACCTCACAAATTTCTGAGAAAAACTTTGCATATATGGCTAAAACACAAAGAGGTGAGCAGGTTACTTTTAACTGATCAGATTCAGATAGTTTGCATCTTTCAAAATAAATTCAAAATTAAGACCTTCATGGACCTTTTCCTTGGGAAATCTTTTTTTAAAAAATAATAAGACTTCTTGTTAAACTTTGATTCTACCTACAATTTTTTACCCAGTCATGCTATCAAACACATGGAAAATAAACATTGTTAGACATGCACAGTTGATGAATATATTTTCCCTCTCATTCACCCTTTCTGAGGAAGCTACTGGACTATATGCTCCCCTAAACTGAGAAAGTAAACTGTGAAACAGGAAGATGTGATCAGGGAAACAAGAGAACACATTAAAGGAGAGGGGACCAGGTAAGCAGTAGGCTTAAAACCAACTGCTTCAGATTGGAGCAGAGACTAGAAGAGCTCTAGAAAGGGTACATGAATGGATGGATGGATGGATGGAAGGAAGGAAGGAAGGAAGGAAGGAAGGAAGGAAGGAAGGAAGGAAGGAAGGAAGGAAGGAAGGAAGGGAAGGAGGAAGAGAGGAAGGAAAGGAAGAAGAGAGGGGAAAAGAATAGATGTTAATAATCAGATGTGTTTAAACATAATGAGAGATTTATAATTCTGACATAGAATTTGGGATGAATTGGTGATAATCATATAGAAAATAAAGGAGATAAAAAAGAACAACATAAAAAATAAAGTACCAAGGAAGAAACCTAGCCAAGGAGGTAAAAGACCTGTACTGAGAAAACTACACAACATTGAATAAAGAAATTAAGGAAGACACAAACAAATGGAAGCACAGACAATGTTCATGGATTGGAAGAATTAACATCATCAAAATGTCCATACTACCCAAAGCAATTTACAGATTAACGCAATCACTCTTAAAATTGTTGCCAATAACTTAGTACTTTTTATTGGCCAACCTGAACTAAGTCCCCTTACATGTCTTTTCCAAAATGTACAGCTGGTTATTCTTCAATCAATATAGAACTAAATTCAAGAATCTTGAATAGCAGCTAAGCCTCTAAAACTCTGCAGTTGTTGCCAACTACATTCCTTTCAAATGAAGCACACAAGGCAGCTAAGTTAAAATTTCCAGACTCTGATCACTTCTCATGATTACTATGCGTGTGTGGTCTGTGTGGACATCCAAAAAAATACAATTGTGTAATAGAAAGAACAGGGATTTTGAGAGGATCTGACTGGCTTAGCTGGAGTTGTGTAATAGACAAGATTCTAAGATGGCTCCCAATATGCTTGCCCCCACTGTACATACCTATATTACCCACCTCACTTGAGCAGAAATGGTGAATATAATGAAAAAGTCACTTCTGTGGTTACATTATGGTCATTTAATGATGGCATACATTCTGAGAAATGTGTCATTAGGCAATTTCATCATTGTGTGAACATCATAGAGTGCTCTTGCACAAACCTAGATGGTAGAGCCTACTACACACCTATGCTATATGGTAGAGCCTATTGCTCCTAAGCTACAAACTTGTACAGCATATTCCTGTACTGAATACTGCAGGCAACTGATATGCATTCTGCTGACATTGTGATGGCTATGACATCATCAGTTGATAGGAATTTTTCAGCTCCATGTCAATCTTAAAAGACCATCATCATAAATGCAGTTCATTGTTAACCAAAATGTCATTATGACTCTATATTCTATAAAATTCCACTGTAGGAAACTAGAGAGCAATTCTCCTGATGGCCTTGAAGAGGTCAACTACCCTGTTGCAGAGAAGTTTCACATGACAAGACACAGTGAGCAGCCTCTAGGAGCTGAGAATGTTCCTCCACTGGCAGACGAGTCCTACAACTACAGGAGCTGGATTCTGCCAACAACTAGTAACCTTGGAAGAGGACCCCAAGCCTTAGATGACACCAAAGCCCCAGTCACCATCTTGACACTGGTGAGACCCTAAGTAGAGGACCAGTCAACCCAGGACCATGCTTATGACCACACTCCACTGACCCACAGAAACTGTTAGATAATAAATTTATGTTAGTTTAAGCCACTAAGTTCGTGGTAATTTGTTATACAGCAAAGGAAAACCAATATAAGTCACATGCTTACCCCTTGGCCTGAGGAAGAGGGGATACCTTAACAGTCGAAGTAAGCTTGCATCCAAATGGGGAAGGGTGGTCTTCCTTAATCAAAATTAAAGTGTCACTATCAATTGGGAGGATGGATACTGGAATAAAGAAGAACAAAAATTATTCAGGATGATATATTCAGCATCCGCCATCTCATAGGCCTTCAACATTCAACTCACAACTCCCCCCTACCGTTGGCTCTATCTACTGCCACGTAACACGCCTCTTGATCCGCATGCCGCTGAGCTAGAGACTAAAATGAATACGTGCAGGCAACAAAATCTAGAAAGAACACTGAACTAATATAACAAATTATCATCTTAAATCTGCCCACAATTAGCTATCTCGCACTGGGAAAGCCACTCATGGACCACAGTTCCTTCTCTGTAAATAAACAGATTCAACTAGCTTTAATGTTTCTTTCAGCATTCATCTGTCCATCCATCCACTAGGGGCTGCAATGGCCACCTTCAGCTTCCAGGAATTTTTCCAGCAGCTGCTTCAGGGAAAAGCAGGAAAAATTCCAGCAGGCCCCTGACCAGATCTGGCTGCTCCCTGCCATCTGCCTTGCCTGCCGCCTGTTCTGGAAGTGTGGGTTGCCATCCCACCTGAAACACTCAAGCACTGTGGCAGATGGGTTTTACCACTTCTTCCAGCTGCACATGGTTTGTGTAGTGCCTGCTGCTCAGCCTCCTGTGCTACCTAGCGCTGTTCCTCTGCCGACATTCCTCCCATCACAAAGCCTTCCTCTCTGTCACCACCCACATCTACCTGCTCAGCGGTGAGATGTATATGTGGACACCATGACACGGCACAAGATGCAAGGGGCCCAGCTGACTGTGGCCAGAGACATTGTGGTGGTGTCTCTGGGCTTTGCCCTGGACCAGGGTGAAGTGAGTGCAGTGCCCTCTCCCATGGAGTTCATAGGCTACCTCTACTTCATGACCACCATAGTCTTTGGGCCCTGAATATCCTTCCACAGCTACATACAGGCTGTCCAAGTTCACCTGCTGAGTCACTGATGGCTGCAGAAGGTGGCCAGGAGCCTGGTGCTGGCCCTGCTGTGCCCTGTGCTGTCCACCTTCATGGACCCTTACTTCTTCCTATACTTCATCCCCCTTGATGGTAACTGCATCCTTTGAAACAAGAAATGCAAAGCCAGGTTGCTGTGGGCCTACAAGAGTGCTGTCTCCTTCCACTTCAGCAACTATTTTGTGGGCTTCCTGTTGGAGGCCACAGCCATGTTGGCAGGAGCTGGCTTTACTGAGGAGAAGGATCACCTGGAATGGGACCTGACGGTGTCCAGGCCACTGAACATCGAGCTGCCTCAGCCCATGGTGGAATTTGTCACAAGTTGGAAACTGCCCATGTCTTATTGGCTAAATATGTTTTCAACAATGCTCTCTGCCTAGGGGTCTTCTCAGCCACACTGGTCACCCATGCAGCCAGTGCCCTCCTGTCTGGCTCCAGCTTTCACCTGCCTGCAATACTGCTGTCACAGGCATTTATCACTTATGTGGAGCACGTCCTCCAGAAGCACCTGGCCCAGATCCTCAGTGCCTGTCTTATTCAAACAGTGCCCACCAGACTGTTCACACCAGCATTGCTCGAGCATGGAGGCCTGGCCATCTTCCACCTGGCCTAACCGGGCCCCCTGTTCAATGTTGATATAGATGATAGCACAGAGGAGCAGGGCTGTGGAATGGCATACAGTGGCCACAAGGTCAGAGCTCAGCTGGGCCAGTCACTGGGTCACTTTTGGATGCTGGATCTTCTACCATCTCATAACCAGAAACACATTTGTAGATCCTCTTAGCTCCCTCAAGACCCCTCCTCAGGTGCCAACTCTGATGGAGGATGAAAGAAAGCCCTCTTAATTCTTGGCTACTCTCCATCATGGATGCCACCCCCGACCACGACATCCCTACACATACACCATTTCCATGCCTTCCTGTCCCCACCCCACCATAAGGCAGGAAGGGGATGGTCCTTGCTGGGGTCTAGGAATGAGAGATGCTTGGAAAAGCAGAGAGGGAGAGATCCACAGTCTCCCTGCCTTTCTACTCTCTTTTTATATATAGTGTGTTATTGTCAATTAAAAGTAGAACATATTTTTAAAGCCCACCAAAATAATACAAAATAAATTTTGATTTACCATTTGAAAAAACAAAGAAATGAAATATTGCTGCTCCTAAACACATACCCATCCCTTTTAGTATTTCACCTCTGCCAGGGGCATCAAGAAAAAGTTTTAGAGAAAACCCCAAGACATTTGCCTTCCATACACAAGTTAGTTTAATAAAAACTGCCACATGAAAGAACAGAATCTGGGAGTGGCATGGAGGAGAAGGTAATCAGAACCACCAGGGAATCTTTAAAAGGTAAAATGTCCATGACTGCAAATCAATGTTTTGTGATGTTGTTGTCATGAATCATAATGTATTTATGTTGTAATTATGTGGGAACACACACACTTTACTACCTATCCCTATTTGCTACTCACTGCATTCAGTGGCAATGCTAAAGACCTACTGCTAGATCTAAAAGAACTCATCTGGAAATTCACACTTTCTAAATATACAAACTATAATAATTTTGATTTCTTGGATCATTTTAGCAATATGATAAATCAGGGGAGAAAGCATTTTTATTTTTTGAAAAGCCTACATTAACTCCAATGAGCTGAAAATTAAATATTAAACGTAGTATGTCACTTTTGAAATGTTGCAAAGAAATTGTAATCACGATTGTTGTCACCAAATACACATTGACTTTTGTAATAATATTCTTTTCCTTTTCAGTCTTCCTTTCCCCTCAACAAAAACACACTCTGAGTAAGTTCTCAGGCCCAGATCTAAAAATAACAACCAAAAAAAAAACAGAAACAAAAACCTCTCAGAGTAGAATTTTTGGTTGAACTATTTTAACCATAATCAATTCCCATTACTGTCATGCTTTTAGGCAGCTAAGAGAACTCTTAAAAGGGGAAGCAGAGGTTAAGGATGAGAAAAAGGATTTGAT